>JAODUG010021217.1:0-21424 GCA_027564795.1 Aphredoderus sayanus
CCCGCATCTCTTACGGTTTGTGTCGTTCCTGCTGCTGTCACTTTGAATAATTTCTAAAAAATATACTGTTGTTTCTCTTCTGACAGGTTCAGAACGTCAGCCTGACGTCATTTACAGATCAGTCTCCACAGGCAGGTGTGTCAGTGGCTGAAGAATGGGCCATTTTACAAGGGCTGTCACTTTCCCTATTCATTTCAAGATGTTACAGCTTTTCCGCAGTAGACTGGATGTGACACAAAATCAAATACGAAATGATGAGGCCTATACAGACATTTAGCATACAGGCTCCAGGGCCTGCCAGTTAATGTGCATACGATATCTTAAACATCAATATAGTAGCCAACAACTAATTTCTATATACAGTATGCATCCTGAGCAGAGAAGGTAGAATGTGCGTTGTAATCCAAGCCCCTTTGTTCTTAGTTTTCAAAGCCTGCTGTGGGTGCAAGTTAGTGTGCATGTGTGTGTGTGTGTGCATTTGCATGTGTGTGCAGTGCATGTGTGCATGCGTGTGTGGCCTTTGAAGCATTCACTTTGGTTTGAGATGCTGGTACGCTTAGTGTGACATCTAGTGGCGGAAAGTCATATAGATCTACTTTAAGCCATACTTGTCTGTCTATGAGCAGCACTCATCCCTCTCGCCTGTAGCTAACCCTCCACTGACCTCTGTTTGGAGGAGCTTACTGTACACATCAACACGGCACACTGAATCTCTATGGCAACAGACGACACCAGTGGGTAGGTACAGTATCTCGTGCAAACGCTTGTGCTGTATTCGAAAAACGACTACACGAGCTAGCGCGTTTCTCAGGCTTGGCCGCCTGACCTTTGACCTCACCTGTTCCTGCCGGTCAAGCCAGCAGTCCACCATGGGATGGCTGGCGCTGAGAGACGATCTGGCCGTCTCCCTCTGGAACTGGCTGACCCAGCCCGTGGTGTCCCGGGGCAGGCTCCTGTAGGCGTGGGCTCCCCTGCCCTGAAGGGGAGGAGGTGCCGAGAGGTGGAGACACACAGATGTGAGCCCATGTATGTCAATGGCAGTATTAGACATACAGAATAGAGTAGAGGGACATTATTGAAGTTAATATGGCAAATATTAAAAGCAGCAGTTCAAAAAGAAGGAAAAAGAAGCCCAATGACTTGTTACCTTCATTTACAACCATTTCCTCAACATTTTGAGGTTGAGATCATCTGTATTAATTACAGGAAACTATTTTCTTCTTCCAAATCACTTCCTTGCATATTATAAACTCATTATCAGACGACTTACAGCTACTGACTCCTAAAATACCTTTTCCAGATTTAACATGTATTTAAAAAACAGATTTGATGATATATATGACATCTTAACAGCCACAACTTTGCTCGGGCTACGACTAGCTAGTTCTCTACTATTCCAGCTGTTTTCACAGTGTACAGTAATTGACAATATGGTGCTAATGTTGATGGACAGCAGATCTAGCGGCTGCTGCCATTAGCTTCTAGATTGACAGACGTGGGGGTTTGCTTGTCTTGGACATGGGCCACACTCTGACACTGAGTGTACAAGTCTCATTGCTCCCAAAAATACTAATCGTCTGTAGCTAATAGATGCCCACATTATAGTCTTGTAATAAGATGAGGGGCTACAGCTGAGCTTGTCCATTACATGGAGAATGCTCGCTGACGTCAAACTCTGTGACCTCAAGCAGACCAGTTATATCTGCTCGAGTTTTGAGAGTAAACACAAACCATCAGTAAAATTGGTAAAATATTAACATACACACAAAAACAAACATGCACACACACAGACATGCACACAAGCACTCACACACACATATAGACGCATAATGTAGACAGACAACCAAGGATTGACATTCAGTAGCTGTGTGTTTGCGTTTCCTGCTGACCACACATTCTAATTGTGAGCACGTGCAGTGATTATGGGAGGCTCTTGTGCACATGATACCTATGATCAAGGAACTCCCCTTAAAATGGCCCAGAATGAAAACAGGCATGCTAAAGCTTCTACCCACAGTGCATTGCAGCACCCTATAGCTGAGGTTGCTAACTAAGCGGTTGATATACAGTAACACTAGTCTGTGGAATAAGATGTCATAAATCCATTGGGAAATGTGATGGGATAACAATGTCGGCCGATGGCTGAGGATCCCAGTCGGTTTGTGTATTATGCCGAGATTTAGCAGAACCGAACCTGACTCAGCGGTAATTTCACTCACAGGAAACAGTCAGGAAAAGAGAAGCAGAACATTTCTGGCTGTAAAATATGAAGTAAATGATTCCAGATGACAGTGGATGGGGGAATTAAATGATCTGTGATGGTTTTATGAAATAGTTTATGTAAGGTATATGCAATATATTTAGTAGATGTTGGCCTAGAATGTATGTATTTCACAGTCAATTAAGACTAATCAGTTAAACATTTGTTGTTTTGTTTTGGATAAAAATAAACTTTCCAACTTATCCAAGCTGCGCAACACAATCCGCAATTTTTGTTTTGTAAACCTTACAAAATCCCACCCTCTCTCTGTTGCGTTCTCTCTTCATGAGGAATACTTACCTTTGTATTTTACCAACTTTAAGACATTCCTGTGAGGTTATGTAAGAAGCATAAAGTCTAACAATCCCCCTGTAGGGAGCATGTCTTTGGGTTTTTGAGGGCCTGACAAGTAAAGGGTTTTTTACAAAAGAATAACAGAAGACGCTCGCAGACACACTAATCACTGAGAGGGTCGCTTTGTACTCAATTGTCCCGCACTTCCCTTACGTATCTTATCGGGAATGTTTTTTGGGAGTTTTTTTTTTTTTTTAGGGGAGGAGGGGACCTTTGAGGGGTTTGTCAGAGGCAACCATTTTGAGAAGTTAATTGGCTTCCACTTTCTTGTGGAAACCGTGGGGAGGATGTACTTTTTCCCCATTATCAGCTCCTACAGAGAGCCACAGAGAAGTGATATTAGAACAAAGGGAAGGCATTACAAAAATCTGCTCTTCTGTCTGTCTCTTTTTTTTATATATATATATATAAGAAAAGGAGCTTTTATCAAAAGGAAATAGCTTCAGAAACAGGCTGTCCACGTTGCTACTGGATATCAGAAGAACGTTATATGTAGGGGTTATGACTTTGATTTGGAGGAACAGCGACAAGTAGAAATGAATGTGGGAGGACAGACCAGAGTCAGGGAGCTACTGCTTGAGACTGCACTCCAGTCAAGCCGAGGAGGGTTTCAAAGCATGTGTCCTTGACATCACACATGCTGCTTCGATGCACCTACAGTATTGACAACATCACTTCTAAGCAATACGCTCTGTTGAAATGAGGCAGTGGTGCAGGCACAGCACAAAGGCTCTACTAAACCTTTAAGGTTTGTCTGTATTAGACACAAAAACAAAACATAAAACGATTTGACACGATTGGGTTAGTTACGATATTACGCTGTCACAGCAGCAAATAGAAGCTATGAAGAAACAAATAGAAACTATTAAACCAGACATTGAGCCCAATATACAGTAGATATAGACATACGACGGCAAGATAATCATTCTCAAGATAAAGGTTAAATGCCCCTATTATAGACACATTTTCCCTTAAGTGTAAGGGGGACATTTTAGTCAAAAGAAAAATGTCAATGGCATTGTGGGTTTTAAAACTATATTGTGAAATTTAGTCTGCTGAACCATATTGGACCAAACTACGTCCCTACTAAGTACTAACCCCACAATAATGAATGTGCCGGTAGAGAAGCATAGAAAGTACCGGTAGAAAGAATGTTCTCCAATAATTGTCTCTCTAATTATTTACACAATGTAATATTATTAAGCTAACCTGACACACTATGGTTATTAACCCTCGTAATGTAAATCTTGCATTTGGCCACACGGCGGCGCCATCTGATTGTGTATGATTTGTGTGTTTTTCCAATTGGCTTTGCTGTGTGTCTTTATTTATTAATTAATTATTTATTTATGTATTTATGTTGTTTTATGTGCCTTTTACCCCTCTTGTTTGTACTGTAAGCTGGTGGAGAGAAAACTAAAGTACAGAATGTGATTCATGTAGATGATTAGGTTACAGTGTGTCAACAACTGAACAAATTTGGTCACGGCAGCAGGAACAAACTGGATTAAGTGAGGTATTTAGTAACAGGCATCTACTGTGCCACAACCTTTATGACCAACCTTGAGCTAAGGTTAAGCAGCAAGACATACACGCACACACACACACACATATACTGTATGGGCTGTTAGCTAGCAGGAAGCCGCTCCACAAAGCCTCCCCCAGGTGTGTTACCTTGCGCTCCAGGCTGCCCGTGGTTGCCCCGGGTCCGGGGCCCAGGCCAGGGCCCAGGCTGGGTGCCAGGCCGGTTCCTGGGCCGTGGTTGTACTTGCGGAAGCCCGCCGTGGTGGACCAGCGGGTGGGGTTCTTCCTGGATGGCTCCTCCGGGCCGGGCTGGACCTCCACCGGGGACAGCCCCGCCAGGGAGGGGTCGCTGCTGCGGCGGACGTGGAGGGGCATATCTGAGGGGGGTAGGGGCGGAGGGTGGAAGAAGAGGTGAGACACACAGCAGAGTTTGAATCGATCGAACTTGGATGGCATGTCACTTCCTCACTGCACCACTTAGCAGCTTTTACCAGCCATTAGCCAGATCCATTCCCACCCTGATGTGTTAAAAACAACAACACTCCGGTGAGACGGCTGTACTCTTCCCCCTCGTTGCTATGCGGTTCTACCGGGGAGTCGTGTAAGTTCACGGTACCAGCCCAGTTCCCATGTCAACCGTGACACAGGGCGTGCCCGCCATTAGTACTCTCATTTCCGTTAAAACACGTAGCGAAGCCAAATGAAACACGCCAAACATGTAAAGGCAGAGACAGCCAGAGCACAAGTATTTCATTGTGTTTTAATACAGAGACGTTTGACTTGGCTCACGTCTCTAATGCTGATGAAAACATACAGCACGCTAGAGAAGACAAAGGGGCTTGTTCAGTGTGCATGTGGGGGCGTGTGTGTGTGTGTGTGTGCGTGCGTGTGATGGTATGAGTGTATAATAAAGTGCTTACAGTAAGCACTTGGAACGCAGGAAGGAACTTCGGTCAAAGAAGCTAAATGTCCATCTAAGCCAACATCCACACAGGCAGAGACTCCATGGTGTACTGTATATGGTGCAAGGCCCATTGTTCTTCCCATAACTTTACACTAATTTACAAATTCCCACACTTGCTAATAGTTGCTGAAAGTGCGGGTGTACGTGTGAAGTGTCCGTGTGAAAATGCACGCCTTCAATGTTATCTTAGCTAACGGCTAACGCACTGTGAAAGCACCTGCGCTTAAGGGGCTTTTTGGCTGGGCCCTCCTGAACGGGCCATATGGATTTGTTTACAGCATGCTAGCTAGCGTCCCGTGTGCTGCATTCATAATTATGCAAATTGCTCGGCAACCACCTGTCACCCGTCGCAGCAAACGGCCAGCGAGCATATGCCTGCGCACGGCTCTGATCTGACAGGCAAGAGGCATGTCTGCTTGGTGGAAGGTGTACGTTTTAATCAAAGTGCACAGTGCCCCCACCACCCCCCCAAACCCCCCAACCCCCCCGCCATATGAGTACTTAACACTGAGACAATCCTGTGGAGGCTGGAATCTTATCTGTACATTTCGACAACACCCTGGTGGTGGAACAGTGGCAATGCAGGTCAAACATAAATGTATTGATTACTGCGCTGCATTAACGGATAGAAGACCACACAAACACACGCTTACACAAACACATGCACACTCAAAATAAAAAAAATAAAATAGATTTAGAAAACACAAGAAAACAATGGTTGTATATAAAAAAAATGGGATGAGTGATACAGAATTTCACAATGTGCCTGTGGAGGCTGGAATCAAAAAGACCCTGGTGGTAGAATGGCAGAAGTGCAGATCAAACGTAAACTTGTCATCAAACTGAAATCACTCACAGATAGACCATGTAATAATATTAAATTAATCAACACCATCACCACCGATATCTTGCCCAGTAAGTCACAATGGATATATTACCCAAATGGTAAATGGCTGTAAATTGCATAAAAGCAAGACCATGTTAAAAATAATAATTTTGTGATACAATTTAAGTCCACATTGATTAGGATACAGCGAGTATATATTTCGACTTCAGAGAGGAGTGGCCATTTCAACGCAATGACCAGCATTTGGCTTCCACTCTGATGGGACATTAGCTAAACCAATAAAATTGTACGAGCAGCTTTTAATATAAGGTGCCCTTCCTTTGCCAAGTCACTTCCTTCATTCTGCCAGTTATTTGCAGGCTGCTATAAAGTAGCATTGGACTCATGTAAGGGAAATGAAGCAAGGCCAGTCATATTCTTGAATTACTTTGAAAATTCAATAATGGCGTTTAATAGACTTTGCCCCTATCCCGGTTCACATCCAGTTCAGCGCTCTAATGATGTTCACCCCAAACCAGAGGTGTAATTGTATGACAGACCCGTTCATGTCCGGGATTATCCTAGATGATTACTGCATCACATTACAGGAGACCAGACATACGCATATGCACGCACCCATAACAACGGAAAGTGATTCAAAACAGAAGTAAAGAGGAATGAACGCGAGGGACAGGAGAAATGGACACATGGAAACCTACGGACAGTGCCACAATGCCACACAGGCTGAGCAGATGAAGTGACATCGCTGAATACACTAGCATCCCTCACAGATCGGCTCAGCACCAGCAAATCATGTTACCCTGCGTTCACACAGACGACAAACGAAGGAGACAAGGCTGCCATTCATTGTCAGTGAGAGTTGGCGATTTCCAGCAAAAAAGTCAATTAAGCACGATGGAATTAGACTAGAGGTCTATTGAGCGGTCGACACGGCAACTGCTGTACCAATGGGAGTGAAGGCAGCGTAACACCTGTTTCTGAAACAAATGATCCAACCAATAAATAACCACAAGACAGATGGCGTGTCTTTGGAAGAAGTGCTCACGACTGACAAATGTTGCGGCACATTTGAGGCAAAACTGACAGCTTCTTGTGCGACGTGATTGGTTGACAGGCCCGTCCAGAACCTCTGACATTCCTCCCAGAGACAGACAGAGCACCAGGTTATGAAAAGATACAGTACTTTGTGTGTTTTAAATGAATAATCCTCCCTGGAGGAGATAAAGAAAGATAAAAAAAAAACACATACACATCACATTAGGGTTTATGTATTGCAATGTCGGGTGACCATCTCCCCTAAGAAAGCGCCGAACATGCAATCTATCGCTGCTTCCACAATCTCACAGATTTAGATTCAGGACAGTGTCAGTGTCAAAATGGGTTTCTACATGCGTGTGTGTGTGTGTGTGTGCGTGCGTGCGTGCGTGCGTGCGTGCGTGTGTGGAGCTATCACATTTAATATCCCCGTCGCAAAATAAATATGTTTTCGTTATTACGATTGCCATTATTCCTGCAAGGTAAAAATCAGTGTGTGGGTGTTTGTGTGCTAGTGCGTATGTGTGTATGTGTGGGCTCACGCTGCTGCCTCACAAGGTCACACTCTCAAGTCTCACTCCTCTCTATCTATGTCTGCCTCTCCTCCCTGTCCAATTCTCCATTCCTTAATTTGTGATGGGATTATCCTCTCAGACTGATGGTGTGTGTGTGTGTGTGTGTGTGTGTGTGTGTGTGTGTGTGTGTGTGTGTGTGTGTGTGTGTGTGTGTGTATGCGTGTCTGTGTGTGTGTGTTCTGGGGAAGATGGCTGGGCCCACATTTAATAACCCGCGCTGCCACTTCGAAGCTCGGCAATCGATCTGGGCAGTTGGGGGGAAAGGGTGTGTGTGTGTGTGTGTGGGGGGTGTAATAAAATGTCTTAAGCAAATGCCCAGCGTTCGCGAGAGACACATACCCACAATGCACCTCAGAGAGAGAGGGAGGTGCGATCACTTGTGTGTCACTTGCCTCACATCGATTGGTTCTTTATCTGTCATTCATAATCACCCTTTTCAGAGGAGAAATATATTACGTGCTTTAACCTGGACTAATGCCGGGTTCACACTACAGGATAATTGGCTTGATTGTGTGCCCGATTTCCCCCTTCCAATGCCGGTTAGCATAGCCCCGATTTGTTAATGGCTCTACCGATCGATTAGCCTATGGTGTGGGGTGTGTTAAGAACGTTCTTTAACAATCGGGGCCTCTCCGATCCGACATCGCAAATATTAAACATGTTCAATATTTACGTTCCGATATCCTGTAGTGTGTGGGTGACGCCGATAACGGTCGAGTTTGCGGGCAGTTGAGCATCACCTGGGAAAGACGATAGCCAATTAGGATCTACGCTGACTTAAAGCCATAGCAACAGTTAATAAACATTAATCACAACAGAAGCCAATTGCAGTGATAGTAGAAGTATGTATTTTATTCAGATTGTGCGGTGAGAATATTTTCATGTCCATGCCGTCTCCACGACTCTGTTTACTGTCTTTTCAGTTTGTCTTTATAACGTTCTGAAAAAACGATTGCAAAAGCTCATCCTCCATGTTTATTTACACTAAAGCCACGTTGCTTCTCGGGGGGAATTGCATGATTTGCGTTTTTGGAATTCTGGACAGGGTTTGGAATCGGTTGGTGTGTGGTGTGATGTTTTGGCAAAATAGTTGCCCTCCACACACATAACGATCAAACAGTAAAATAATCGTTAGGTGTGTGGTCTCTTAGCGATTTGTAAATCGGTCGGATCGCTAGTGTGAACCCAGCGTAACATATGTAAAAGCTGCATTGGGTTAACATATATTGACTAATGCGTACGCCATGATACAATTTAAAATATACTACTGTACAAATGAGCAATACAGTACTGTAATGAATTATTTTGATGTTATGTTTTAGAACAATATGCACAAATATCTGCAACAAGGATTTATTTTATAACCTGTACTGAATTCTGCAGATGACTGCAATATACCAAAAGTGACACACAGAATAACTAATCAGGAAACAGTTACATTTACAGTAATGTCAAGGATATAAACGTGATTAATGTTTGTGCATAATCATATGCTCCTCCCCTAGAATATAATACACCTGTTTAATCTCAACTGATATAAGATGTAGTTAAATGTTTATTTCTTATTCCTGACTTCTTTTTCAACATTAGTAACAGAGTGCATTGTAATGGACTACCAACTTACTTAATACTTCCTTGAACTTGGGCTAATACTGTAACATATCCAAATTAACTTCGACTTGGAAGTTAATTTGAAGGCGGGGCTAATGTATTAGCATGCTGTCCCACCGTGGCAACCACCGTGGCAACGGCACAGAGGAAGACAGTGCCCTTGCTGCACCTGACACAAACGCGCTGACCGCCTTCTTGACTCCACGCCAACGCTAGCAGGCTAATGGAGCTAATGCCTCAGCATGTTGATGAGGTCGCAGAGAGGACAGTGTGTGTGTGTGTGGCCAGACAGGGACAATGGCTGACAGCCAGGCGTATGATGAAGGGCGGACATTCCCTTCTCTCTTATACGCATATGCTGTATATAGCCCAGGCTTCTGCATTAGACACATTTAAATATAAATGGCGGTGGCCGTGCCCTCCTGAAATGGCAATGCTTTCTCCTCCAACCCCTTTTTTCTCTGGCAGAACTGGGCACCTCTGAATACTCAAGCTGTTTCTTTTTAATGCCTCCCTCTCCGGCTGCCGACTACATATTGATGTGTGACGAGGGAGCTCTCACACAACACAGCCTTGCTGACGTGCATTCACATTGGCCAACCGGTACAAAAGGTCTCTCTTCAGGAGGGGAGGGGGAAGGTTAACAGGACCATCTAGAGTGGCGGGAAGCAGCACTGCAATGCCCAAGATAAAATATGTAGAAGTTTTAAATAGCCACATAGCAGGGTTGGGGGGGCTCACAGACTCCACTTCTGCCGACCTCTAATCTGATTTAAAGTCAAAAATAGAGGGTCGAGACAAAGTTTGAATAAACACCAACTGTTGACCTTTGAGGATGCTATCAGATAGATGGATGAATGGAAAACCACTTTAAATGGAAAAGGGGCAGTTATCAAAACAAGCAAAAAAAACTCTGCCCAGAGCTAAGTGCCTTAGTCTGGATGCATTGGCTCAATGTGTGTGTGTGTGTGTGTGTGTGTGTGTGTGTGTGTGTGTGTGTGTTTGTGTGTGTGTATGTGCGTGTATGTTGGCAGAGTACAGACATACTGTATACTTCTGTAAGTATGAGAATGTAATGACATATGCTATAGACCATTTCATACAGCATATGGTACACTGTATTGTACATTACATCATATAGTGTACAATATGTGCATGGCTTTATCTGTCAGAATCTACAAGTCAATAACAAATAACTAAAGCGCGCATGTCTTTACTTCTGAGCCACCTACAGAGAGTGAAAAGACAGATGATAGATTGCATGTGCATGTATACTGTGAGATTGTATATTTATTCGTTATGCTTTTCATTCTAATTCCTTTAATTTCATTATACTATGTATGAACGGGTTCTTTACATTTCCTGGCCAAGGGAGGGCGATGCATAATAGACATTAAGGATACGCCCCTTCCCCACCACCGGAAGAGGAGAGACCACCTGAACACTTTATGCTCTGTTCAGGGAACCAATAGGGGTTGACTATTGGTTTGCTTATAAGGAGTAAAGGAGTGTGTGGCGGTGTATACAAATTGTTACTTTGGAATGTTAATACCTTATTTAATAAAAAATTGTATTATCTAAAATGTTTTGAATCAGAGTCCTTCTTTACTTCTCCTGGCTGAATTTGAATACTCAACAATACCAAACAAATCTCAAACAGAAATTACACTAATTGCTTGGGCCGCATTGTGTGTGTGTGTGTGTGTGTGTGTGTGTGTGTGTGTATATCTGAAGAGGCCCCCTAACAACAGTCACTGTGAATCTCACTTCCCTTGCATTGTGATCAAACCCACACTGTACGTAAACGTGCAAACATACATGGAAAGTTGGGAGGAGTTAGAGAAGGTCACAGGGTCAGCTGTAGAATAAGCGGTTTGGTTGTTCTATAAGCCTTGGGCACACATATTGTCAGCAGAAGGTGTCATGCTAAACTTCAAGGCTAGAGTATCAGAGTTTCAGTCTAGACTGACAGTTTAAAACTCTAGACTGAATCTCTTTTCTTTCTCCAGCACACAAATTCAGAGCGAAGGGGCACACTGTGTGTGAGCACATATGTCCCTGTCTGTCAGAAGGACAGAGAGGTGTAAATGATCAGCAGTGGAAACCTCCTCAGGCAACGAGGAGAATGGAGACAGAGAGCTCACTTTGCTAATCTCTGATGCCACTTACAGTATATGCTTAAATGTGAGGTTAGCCATTCTCGAGAACGCTAACTGAAATCAAAACAAAAACACCTCTCCCTTCAATGCCATATGGTGCTCGCTCAGAAGCTCTGCTCCACACATTGAAAATGCATTGCGAAGGCTAGGGTATTGTTGTTGTGAATGGTGTTGTTCGCCTCTTTGTTTTTTTACAGAGCCAGCACTGTGTAAAAGTACAGTACCAGATTATTCTTTCAGGACACACCGAGAACAGTACGCGAGCAGACTGCAAGGAGATATTTGGTGAATTTGACAAAAAGTGGATTAGCTTACAATTGCTTGCTGTACCTTTAATGGCAACCAATTCAGCATCAAGAATAACATCTCAACAATATTGTATTTTTACTCAGTGTGCAAAAACATCATAATTTTCACTGGGATAAATCGCCAGGCCAATTATCCAGGCCAATCTTCTCCATTCCCTGAATTGAAAGCTAAAGCAGAGTAGAAACACTGAGATCTGTTGTGAGAGTGTTAACCCTCCCGCTGTCCTTCAGGTCAAAATGACCGGCGCCATCTGCTGTCGTAACAAGTTAGTGCATTTGAAACAAGAGGACAGCTGGAGAGTTGAGAGGAGAGCTATGGGAGGCCAGATATCAGCTCATCGTGTGAGGCCTAGCCTAAACAGTCTATTAAATGGACTGATACAATTCTGATTAAAAGCTATCTGCATGGGGCCACAGGCGAGGTGGCTGGCCAGCAAGTATGTACTTACTAAGAATAGCAAGTTTGCTAATCTCAGAGCGATAAACACACACACGCATGCACGCCCACACACACACACGCATGTACACACACACACACACACACACACACACACACACAGTCAGACACCGAGACAGAAAGCTGCACGACTGGGCTGATAAGAAACACAGAGATGTGTGCACAGTGCAGGCACGTAGTGAGTGAGAGAGAGAGCAAGGGAGAGAGACAGAGAGAGACACAGAGAGAGAGAGAGAGAGAGAGAGAGAGGGGGGGGGGATAGAGAGGTTGAGGGGTCACGGGGTTTCACACGCAACAGGACGAAACAGATCTGATCCCTGATGTAGAGCAGAGGGCTCAAGGCAAATCCCGGGAATAGAAGACATGAAGCCAGCACTCCACATGGTGGAGGAATGGTTTATAGCAAAAACTTTTGGTAGTTGAGCTGATGTTGCTTTTTAAGCAGAAAGATTATGGGACACAGGTGGGGTATTGATGTGCATACAATGTACTTTTTATAGGGACAATGAAACAAGGCCAGATTAGATTATACTGACCTTCAAACACTACTTTATATCAGATTTGTGTGTTATGTAAAATCAATTATAATTATTTTATGTAAAGCATCAATACATAATAGAATAGAAGAAGCATACAATAAAACTAACTGGAATCAAAACAAATATATCCGCAAATAGTTTAAGTACATGTTTTATATTAAGTTTATATTATTAATATTGTCTTCACTATTACTAAAGTAAATGTATGGTAACTTTGGAACTATGTAATGATTTAAGTTGCATTTAATGTATTCTGTGTAAAACAAACTAAATGCTTTTAAGCTTAGCCTAAAAGCCTTAATAACATATTGGATGTACTGTAGATTAACATTCACAGGCACCCACGAAAAAACTAAAAACACAGGGAGTGTTACATAAAACAGAACACACAATAGCTAAGAGACTTTTTAGCCACTAAGGAGTTCTGACTTGTCCGTTGCTCTTCCACCCACCCCGTTTCCCGTACACGTTTGAAAGCGTTTCAGCACATAATTAATAATGCATGGCCCACATCGGTGCGGGGGCATGCTTCTCTTCAAGGCACTCCACTTCCAGTCCAAGAGGCCATGGTGCGGTTTCTAAGCCTGTTGTGTGTGTGTGTGGGGGGGGGGGGGCTGTCTGTTTGCTATTCACTGCACATTGTCAAAGTAATCAGTCCTTCAAAGTCTGGACGGAGCGCAGCTACACAACTCATCTGGAAAAGGCAAGGCCTACTGATGCCTTCACGTGCTTGTCGGAGGTGGCTACTTCCCAAGTAGTGTTACGAGTGAAGTCGATACGAGTACGTCGTGTTCAAGCGCATTGTAGTCGGAACTATATGAAATAAAAGCACAATATTTGTTGACCAGTACTGTAAAAACGGCCACACGTTTTTTACGTGTGTCTATATATTCTGCTTCCGTACATGTGTCTGTGTTTACCCACGCAAAGTCATTTGCTGAGCAGCACCCTGTTTAGCAACGCAGCGCTGTAGCTGCTAACTGTGCTAGCTACTCTGTGCGTGCCAAACATCTGTGCATGCCGACCGATGAAACGCTGGGCTGTTGGCTGTTAGCTGTTAACGCCCGTTAGACATAGCGCCTGTTCTTTATTGCAAGGGGGGTAAAAGAGAGAGGGAGATAAATGAGGAGATGGGGGAGAGAAAATAGACAGAGGGAGAGTAAGGGAATGAAGACGGTCTGAGAGAGGTGAAAGAAGGGCCATCCAAATCACCAGCATCCCCTGCTGCGTGCCAGAGCTAAGGAGCATCGCATCATGCGGTATTAGCTGGGAATGAGGCAAGACAAAGTGGGAGGGGGAAGGATGAATAAGCAGGGCAGGCAGCGTAATATTTAGAGAGACCATGAGAAGCAATGAGAGAGAAAGAGAGCGCTGGCTAATGTCCCAGTGGCTCCATTAAAACAAAGCCATTCTAGCGGAGGAGCGCGGGACCAGTGTAATCGGTAGACGCTCGGCACTAATGAGAAGGCTAACTCTAAACAACTGCAACATTTTACACAAAAGAAAGTGGGAGTGCTTTTATCCAGTGACTTTACAGGGGAACTTTAGCACTTTAGCAGCAGTGAATAAGCATGTCCCTGAGCTCACGTGGATTTGTGTGTGTGCGTGTGAATATACAGGTTCCAGAGTCTATTAAACCCATAGAGTTCTATGATTAAACCACTGGATTCATGCAGCCTTATTCAACTGGTTGAGCTACAGACTGCATTGATTGTCCCATTAGCAACACAACAGAGGAATAGCACACACTGCCATCTCTGATCTACTTGACTTAATCAAATTAGTTACCAACTGTTTTAAAATTAATTTGTTATTTAGCACTTTTCTATTCCTTATTGGGATTGTGTTTATGGATTTAAATGCATTAGAGGAGATACAGTATGCATCTCTGCCTGTGGCAGGAAACATTGATACTAGAGAGCACAAGAAACCCACACATTTAATTGGTCTGGTGTCAGTTGGTTGTGGCGGATGCCAGCTAGAGTTCAGTTAAGTTCAGATTTATTGTCAGACTCAGGGTCCATTATAAACATGCAAACAAAATACAACACATACATTAAAATACAGTATAAAATTATACTGTAACAGGGAAAGTTAAGTCTCTGTATGAAATGAAAAACTAAATATTTGGCTTGTTTTAAAATGTTTTGTAATAGTGTGAGAATACAGAGAAAATACTGAAGTGGCAGATAATCTACTTGCTTTGAGAAAGATAAAATAATAAATAATTAAAGCTGTGTTTGTTTAACTAAGATTTGGTTAAACAACATTATCTCTTGTAGTCTTGCTGCTTCACAGATGCAGGGTGAACATGCCTGAACTGAGTTGTTTTCATAATTGAGATGGTAAATCAACCAAGAAGGCCGTTTCCTGTGTTTTTAGCCATGATTAGTGGCCATTTAAAAGATCTCATCTAATAGGCCTAAATTACCATTTGAGACTGTGTAGCAGAATTCCTCCCACCAGTCTAAAAGTATTTGTCTTGCACTACATATATCTTAGTGTTTACACAGGGGCTAAACAACATGGACGTTGAGAGCCCAGCAAGAGGTCAGGAGTGGCATGCAGCATCGTATTTCAGACAGCGACACAGGGCACTCTAATGTGGTGAGCTCTGCAGGGGTGGGCCGACTTCAGGAGACAGGGAAAACAAACTGTAGCTAAGCTACACAAACACCCGGCTTCACTTCCCATGCTCTCTGTCACGGGGTGATGGCTTGTTGGTTATGGCGTGTGTGTGCGTGCACGTGCATGCCTGTGTGTGTGTGTGTGTGTGTGTGTGTATATGGACACAAACCACTTTGCAGAGTAGAAGACTACTCCTTTCAGAATGTAAACACTCACACAAACTCCAATATTACTAACGATTATTATTAGGATTATTATATTATTTATGTGATGGGTTTATCCAACCCATCACATTCAACAGCAGTAAAGTCTCCGCAGGTTCTCTCACTCACACTGATACAGCTGTCGTCCTTCCAACTTGCCCCTGCCCCACCAGCCTCCCACTGCCTTTCTTCTGTGGAACAGACGTGTTTGTTGCCTCTTACTTTCACTCTGTCTCCCATGCTATTAATCTTTTTGTCTTTCGACTACGCTGGCATTTGTCTGCCCTGCATCCACCTCGCTCTCGTTCTCCCCTTAATAGAAAGCTTGTGAGTGTGTGTGTATGATTAAGAGTTGACATAACTAATAGATCTTCCACTAACACAGAGGAAGGCAGTACTCACAGGAGGCCTGTGGGTTTTAAGTGGTTTCTGCTGGCTAATGATGAGAGCTGCTGCCACAGGCGAGGGATGAAGGAGCAGCTACCCACTGCTCATCTGATGCACGCACTGTATCCTACTTGCAGCTAGATGTACAGTCAGACGAACAATAAGCTAGCGTTGTTGTCTGCTCCAATTGGGGACGCTTGGAGCGGAGATGATTACTTTGTATTGTCGGGGCTGTCACTCTAGGTTAAATGGGCCAGGCCGCATCCCATTAACATACATGTATAAGGTGTTCACGCCTCTACTGCTTTAATAACAAATATGTTGTGGCGGTTGGGGGATGGGGTGGGGTGGGGTGGGGGGGGGTTGAGATTAAACATTTTATGAATTCACCGCATATTCAGCAATGCCTGGCTTGTAATTACGCCATCTCCCAGATGTTCACACATCACAACTGTTTGAAATACACTACTCAGAACAGAACAAAATGGCCCACATCAAAGAGAAAAAAGTTGAACTTGCTGTTGCTAATTTCACTCCAAAGGTTGCCTAAGAAAAGCCTGAAATTTGAAATAGATTTTGAATCATTGAAGTGTTATCATATGCGACAGTCTCAAGACGTCGCTGAGAGGGAGACTGTTTATATCTGTGATGTGAGGACCAATCAGCTGCTCCAATCAGACACACGCTGTTATCAACTCTGCGTGATTATTTTGGGTATCGAGACGCCCCACAATCGCAATGCATCACACGCCTGCTACTGGAGTGAGAGATTGAAGATCTGAAGTGAGAGATTTGGACCAGAACATGAAATAGACAGAGAACGGGAGGGGAGAGGGAAATAGAGGGAAAGATTAGTACCATGCCCTGCTATCAGGCCAGCCTGCTTACAATTCAGACTACCTGTTTATCTGTAATGGTAATTGCCAATACTGGGTTTTATATGTCTCTCAAACCAACTGAGAGAGACAAGAGGGAGGGAGGCTCATTTAAGAAGAATCAGAGATTGAAAAGTAATACACATTTAGTGCTAAAGTGGGGGGCAGGATGGCCCAGTGGTCTGGGTGGTGGACTCCCAGCCAGAAGGTCATGGGTTCAAGCCCCAGTATTGGCCTACCTGCGAGCATCCCTGAGCAAGATGCCCAAACTCCCCAACCTGCTCCAAATGCCAAATTAATATATAAAATATGAATTACAATAAAAAATAATATAACAAATATGAGTTAAAATAAATCATAATATATTTAGGTTAAATGTCTATATCTCCATATGTTTTTGTTTTCATCTGCCTTATAACCAAGTGGCCCATGGTATACAGTGGGTTGTCACTACATGTCTCCTGGGCCTACGGTGACTTTTACATGGCCTTGGCTGGCAACAGTGGGTCTCCACAGTGGATGACCACTAAACCAAATTGATTGTAGAAAGATCCTCATCTCCAAGGGTGTCCGCACAGGCAATCTCTCTAATGGCCGCCCAGCAACCCTGTCACCACCAAGATTCACGAGGCTCATTGCAGGGGGTGGTGGAGAAGGGCGGGCAATTAGTCCTCTCGGCCAATAGCGGACTGGGGCAGTGAGCCCGACGGCCAACGAGAATAGCCATGCCAACGGCTGCCCGACCGAATAAGGGACAAAAGACAACACGCCCAGGGATGGTTCGATCTCCGGAAGAAGGTATGAGACAGCAGGGGGTCAATCATGGACGTGTCACTGCAATCATTGCGATCCACCATTAATGATGGTTTAAAGCGGATACCTTGTCAAGGTCAGTGCAATTTGAGGCACCCGTCAATAGCACTCCAGCAGCTTCTGCCGTCCTGGGCTAGTGTCGCTCAAGCAATCATCATCAGTCTGTTTCCTGATGTGAACACTCAAACAGAGCACCTAGCTAGTAAAGACCTTCATGGTCAGGCGTCATTCTGAGTAAAGTCAAGACAAAGACAAAATGGTCAGTAGTCAGCACTCACTGGGTAATTCTAGCTGCAGACTTATTCTATAACGCTTGTGATGTCCTCAGGGTCAAAATTACCCAAACCACTACCTCTTTGTGGCACATAGAAGGCTCTATACCTAATTCTACAGTATACACACATATGATAAAATAATAAATAAATATAAAGCAATGCAATTAAAAAACACACAAAGTAATGCACGATCAGATGGAGCTGCCGGGTGGCCAAATACGATATTTCTAAGGACATCACGGGGGTTAAGGTTAAGGTTGGACATATCTGTAGTGCTGAAGGCTAAGGAGAAGCCATGTGTACCACAACAACTCTGGCATAGAAGAGTCAGATCATTAATGGTTTTCCCTGTATACAGGGTAGACAGGGATTTTACACCATTTGTTGTAGCAAGCAGGGCCATGTCTGTGTCGGTGTTAAGTGAAGAGACATTAAGCTTTCCAAATGACTTTTACACATCTGTTTAGGAGAATTGTTAACAAAGCAAGGTCTGGCCATGCCAGCATCAGCTGATTCTGTTCGTTGGCCTGTGTGACCAATAGCCATTTTACTTTGCCAAACAGTCAAATACTTGACCGACGCCCGAGGGTCATCTGACTACCAAGCCGATGTCAACTGGACAGCCATTAACTAGCACGGCCGGGGCCACTCCAAATCACCCCACTTAAACCCAACAAAGAACAAATTCATCTTGTGCCATTAGGATTGAGCACTAATTTAAAGTTTTAGACAATTTCCATTTACTTCTAAAAGAGTCGTCTTTGGTGGTTGGCTGGTACAGGCGGGCGGTTGGGCGTCCGTATAATTACGGGGAAAATTGCATTCATTATTGTAATTTACATCTCATCTCCAATCCAATTATTAGCAGATTGACCTGTTCAGCACACGCGCTAGCATGAGAAAGCTAAAGTGGGATTTTGAGGTGGATAGAAGGGGATAGGGGGATTTAGAGCGCATGCAAGCATGAGAGGGAGAAAGAAAATGTGTGAAAGAGTTTGTGAATTAGAGGAGAAACATAACAATCAATATGGGTCTCAGAGATCGAGATTCTAAGCAGCCATGATTCTCTGCCTCACAGCACATCTGCGTAGTGCTACACTGCTGATGTCTGATACATGTTATTGGTGCTAATTTGCTCATCTGCATCTCTGGAGGGACCTTCCCCTTGCGTATGGTGTCCATCTGTCTGGCTGCATGCCTGTCTGTCTGTCTCTCCATCCCCCGGGATGGTTATTCATTACACACATACAGTATAATTAGCTAACTTTTCGAGGCAATTTTGGGAATTTTCTATAGGGATTTACGGATGATAACTGGGAAAGAATCAGTGAACACAGCACACGGGGGCTATAAACAACACAAGTAAACTGAACATAGGAGATGACTGGCAGTCTACAGTTGGCTAGTTTGTGTGGTTGTTTATAATCATATATATAAAATAAGAATTAATTGCTAATGCTTTGCTAATACCATGGATTCTTGCTAATATGCAGAACTGTTAATACACTCCACTGCTGGTATAATCCAAATACTGTAGCATTAGCTATTAATTTATATAATTAACCCAAATGGGTAAAGGACTACAGAAAATACTTTCCTACTGTAAATGCGTGAGGGTCCCATGCCTTGCTGAAGGACATGTATGCTTACTGCAGAAGCGTTGAATAATGGCTCCCTTATAAAGATAATTAGACCACTCTGCTGGTCTAGTGGTGGGTAATTTTGTGGTGCCACCTGTCAACACAGCAGGTTCCATTACATTACAGTACACGATGGTGTAAAGAGAGACACTGAAGCCACACCACGCTGTGAAAAAGAAAACCGTTGGCTCTCCAAGCAAGCAATCAATGAAGAAGAGCACTGCTGATTTCATCCAGGTTTCCCGATCGGTTAAAGGCCTCACCAGGGAGAATGCTTGTGCCAAAAATGCCCGTGCAACCAAATCAACAGGTCACACACAGAGGGGGGTCCCGACAACATAGGGAACCTCTCCGGCGAGAAAATAGAGCTGTGTTTGCGCCAGCGTCTTTGTGTGTGTTGAGGGTGATGTGTGTTTGTGTGATGAGATGTGTGTGTGTGTTTGTGTGTGTGTGTGTTTGTGTTTGTGTTTGTAGCAATCCAACCCGCCTACATCATGCTTCCGGTTGCTCCGGTATGGCAGCGGCAACACTCTGGAACAATTTCCATAAATCTCCAGGAGTCCAGGATACACAATTCGGATGCAAAGTATTGTGCAGCAGGCTCATATCAATCCATTTCATTCAGTATGTGTGTGTGTGTGTGTGTGTGCGGGTGTTTGTGTGTGTGTGTGTCAGCCCTGACCTGTCTACCTACCTCTGCATTGCTACAGTACTCCCAGGACAGAGTGAACAACAACTACAGCTCCAAAGTTAATTCAGTGTGGAGACACTGCATGAGGTGGAATACTGGAGGCCAGGACGAATACGTTAGACCATCGTGGGAAAAGAATACAAGCAAGCGCTTTTCGAGTGCTAGTGGCAGGATAGGTAAGAGACGTTATAATCCAGAATAATGTCACACCTGGGAACAACTCTGACTGTACTGGTAATTGTTTTCATAATAGGGTTTTGTGGCTATATTAAAACTCCTGTACTCCGGGTCAAACTGACCCAACGCACTACCTCCAATCCTAATTCGACAGTTTACACACACATATGATGTGCACTGCTGGCACAACAGGGTGTGCGTTTAAAACCCGAGGTCAACAGGAGGGTTAAAAGGCACATAAAACAACACAAATACACAAAGAAATAATTAATACACACAGCAATGACAATAAAAAAAAAAAAAAAACATACAATGATACACAATCAGATGGCGCCGCATGTAGAAGACTATATTGTAAGGGCATCACGAGGGTTAATAAAGAAATAAATACAAACAGCACTGACAATAAAGAGAATGACACAATCAGGTGGCGCCATCTGGTGGCACAATACGATATAAGAAATGTTGACGACACAGAGACTTACTTGAGCGCAGGGCGGACGGCGTGACCTCAATCTCGCCGTGGGCGATCTGCGCGTACGGCTGGAAGGCCGACGCGGGGGCGTCGCCGTGGGCGACCAGTTCGCCGGCGAAGGGGTCTGGGCTCTGCGTGCCTGTGGAGCTGGCACTGGTGCCGTCGCCGCCGTTGTGGGGGTCCTGCTCCTCGTACACCGCCATGAGCTGGGGGGTGGGGGGAGGGAGCATAGGTCAGTCCACGCACATGCACACACACACATACATACACCTATAGTACATGAAAAGTGTGTGTGAGTGTGTGTGTGTGTGTGTGTTGAGACAGGTCACATGTTCGGCTCCTTCCTCTAGCAGCCCTTTCATCTCCATAAAGGTGATGAGTTGCCGCACTTTCTAGGCATCTCGGACAAACACCATTCTCCGCATCCCATAATAATAAAGAGGCAGGCCTGTTGTCTGTCACTAACATGCTGCCGCCATCAATCCCGGATCCGTGGAAAAAATAAATAAATAAATGCGCCTCACTTTTGTGGCTGGGAGAGAACACATGATCTCTCTCTCTATCTCTCTCTCTCTCTCTCTCTCTCTCTCTCTCTCTCTCTCTCTCTCTCTCTCTCTCTCTCTCTCT
>JAODUG010021228.1:0-21418 GCA_027564795.1 Aphredoderus sayanus
ATCCTTCACTTTACACAAATTGCCCTGTCCAGCAATCACTAGATAATATCATCATGTCATCGAGGATCGAGAACAACATCTGCACCCCCTCAAATGATCACGGCATGGTTTTGCCAATTAATAAAAGGTAAATAAAAGTTGTGGCTGCTTTAGTAGCCTGCAGTATGTCCGTGTTGCTCAATGATGCAGTGACGATTAAATTCAATCAGAGTTGGTTGTTGTGCATGTCAATCAAAATACCTCTATCAAGACCTCTATCAACTTGATGCAGTTAGCCAGTGCTTTCTTCCAGACTTCACGTTAGTATAGGCTGGCTGTGTGAGACTATAAGTAATCCAACCCAGGATATTTCAAATTTGTTGTAAACATAAAATCACCAACCTCGGGAGACCCATTTAATGCTTACGCAGTTTGTAGACCCCTTATCTATTTCTACTGTCTGTTATTGTTGTGTTGTCTGTTGTGATGCTATATGAAAAAATTATATTGAATCTGTGATGTACAGTGCTGCAGAAAACAATTTCCCTAGGGGGTCAATAAGAGAATTTATTTAGAGTGGACCATATATTCCTTAATTGCGCTCGGTTGTTTCAGGGTTATATCCTGGCATAGGCCACTGTCACTCACCCAAGGCACATTTAGCTAACTTCCATAGCCATTCTAGTAGGCTATCTCTTTAGTCTAGATGAATGTGTGAATGTGCTAGCAAGCCACATAGTAAGACAGGTGGAAGGATATATTCATTCATAACCACAAACAGATTCCCCAGGTCATTTCTCGCACAGAATCGAGAACAGGATCACTTTGTCCTTTTGCTTACATTGTGCATGTAGTCTATCTTCCTAGGGACACTTCAGTTCACCCAATAAAACACTAGTGCAGAGATGGGAGTCAGTAGAGGAAAGAAAAGGGGAAAGAGCCTGTCTGACATGGATGGTATGCTTCAATCATAGCCACATTGTGATGTGGCCAGGGATTAGTCCTGTGTGTCTGAGCGAGACCGCTTCACTTGGCCCACTTGTTAAACAAAGCCACATGACCAGTGTCACATTTCAGACCTTAGTAACATTGCAGCTTTAACTAAACACATTTGGTGTGGTTTCTATCTTATCATGCAGTAGGGAAGACAAACAGCACGTTACTTTTGCTTCCAGAAAACTATAGAACATACAGAATAGAAGAAAATATATAATAGCAGACTATTCTTCTCTTTATTTGGAAATAGAGTGAGACTACTTAACTCAAATGTGAACTTTTCATTTTATACACAATGTGAATATCAATGGCAGATATATCGGAATTAGGTTTTACTTTCGATCAGACCCAAATATCCGGTATTGCTCGGGCTTTGGTTAGCAATTATCTATCCTTATCATTTATGTGTTTTTACTCCTGGCATATATTTTCAAATACATTCCATTTGGAGTGTTTCTGGTGTATAATTCATATTACTGAATGGTTCATGGACCCTGGGACAACAAGAGGGCAAAGCCGAGCCGAGAAAGTGAGACAGCTCATTAGAGATTGATTTTTGATCGATCTAAGCTACTTTGTCATGCAGCGAAGCCAAGTCTTTGCTGCTTCCTAGATGTTGTCTAATATCGATCCTCCAGACCTACTAAGGCTAACCCATCGTATTGGTTGAATGGGATTGTTTGTTTATGTATTTAGGTTTTTAATTCTCAAATGTATGTTACTTTAGCCCTTCATTTCAAGTATGTCTTTATAACAAGGACATTCTATTCCATGGAATGTATAATCTATTCCAAAATGACCTTTTATTCCATAATTAATGTTAGATACAACAAACTCTCTTGCCAGAGTTAAATATCCAGTGTCACACTGCAGCAGTTCAGTTCACCACAGAGAACAGCCATAACCTACAGAGCACACAAGCACTAGCTGTTTGGTTTTGAATTGATCTCTTACCACTCACTTAATGCAGGTATAGCCTGCTAGATTGTAACTCTAGGGTTAAATGTGGAGCCCCTTTCCACCGCTCTGATGTATGTGCTTGTTTCCCCCCCCCTGCTGTCTTTACCCACATCAATTTCACTCTATGAAGAGAATGGCCTATGTTTCAACTAGACACCTGGCTCCCCTCTTGTCCCTTGTGACCAGTAGGCATTTGTTGTGCTGTGTCACGCACTCACTGTGACGGCCACCATGGACACCAACAGGCTATTTTGGAACGCAATCCCAACATCCCTCTGTCAGTCCAAACAAACACACCACCTTGAAGGTCAACAAGTATCCACAGAGAGACAGGGTGTACATCAGGCCAGCTCAGCCTCTGTTTGCAGACCTTGGCTGGAATAGAGGCTGTTTAAGTGTGGTTTGTGTGTTTGATTTATCTTTTATGCCTTAAAAATGAAAAGGTCTAAACATACTACTAGTACAATATGAACCAATTCAAATATTCAAAATGTATTCCCAGGATTATATTTGGACTATATATTTTATAGACCTGCTGTTGTAGCATACTTTTAAATAATTTAAAGATGTTTCATGGGAAAAAACACATTTCCACGATGTGCACATTTCATTGGTTAGTTCTGTCTGAAATGTCTGATTACATTCAGTTTCCAAAAGTTCTAATCATAGCAAAAGTGTTTATTTTCAATAGACAGTTGCTTGATTGCAGCTAGACAATCTCATCTTTATCATAAAAAAAAATCATTAAAAAATGTCGTCTGCTGTTTGCTTATGTAATCTGCGTCTCATGAATATGCAGATACCCTGATTAGATGTCCATTTCACAGGTCCGTGTTTTAACCACAGTGTTTCTGGCAATGTCATTTGCCTGCAGCAAATGGAAACATCAAAATAGTTTGGCTTTATTTAAAATGCAACATTGGAGGTACTATCTTCACATTTTGAAATATTTACTTTAACTGGCTACCGTTGACGTTTGTCAAATGGCATAACATCGTAATGTGTCGAATGTTTATTTATGTTTTGTAACTAAATTGACATTACTTCTATTTGGTGCAGTGCAAGGTTGTTACAACTTTGACTACAGTACATTTGTTTTTTTGGCTAGCATTTTCACTGTTAGCAGAAAACCCGTAAACCAGGCAACAGAACAAAGCCACAGCGGACACTGTGATCCAGGGGGCTTTGGACAGTTATGTGGGTGAGATAATGGAACTACCTGTCTCCCTCTATAATCAAATCATGGTATGTACTGTAGGAGGAACCTTTCGATAGGAGATGGCATTGTATATCGAACAATGTTTCACTTTCATAATCATGATGTGAAAAATATTGATGTCTTGTGATGCTCCTTTCTCTCCTCATCACAATGACATTTAGCTGGCAGAATTCTCCTCACCTAGTATTACACGCTCAGTCGCACGGACACCCGTTTGATTTAGTAACCTCTCGGGTGAAATTCCAATCTAGGGATGCAAAAAAGCTATTAAGCAGTTGATGTTTCTGCTCCAGGCGAGTGCATAAATGAACAAATAAGATCAATCTCAATTCGGTGATCTGAAAATAATTGCCTCTTTATCACAATTCATTTTGAGGCTTTGACTTAAGACCTTATGATGCTAATTTGTAATGTTCCATTATTGGATACCTGCAACCCAGACCATTGAACAGCAATGAGTTCAGAGCATTTCTCTACTCCTGTTTTGGTACCGAAGAGTAAAGTGATAGAGAAACTGTGCAGTTGTGTTTATGTGTGTCACATGTAAAGCAATCCAGTAATCCAGGAATTCTTCCAAGGAACTTATAATGTGTCCCCTGCTGTTTAGGAAGGTATACATGCCAGCTCCAATCAAATGCAAAGCCCATTCATTTTCTTAATACTGCATCCCTCTCAAGCATAGCTTGGTACCAGTGCTGAACAAAAAAAATATTTAAAATGTTTTTACCATACTGTACTTAGATGATTTTCCTGTGTTGCCGGAGGCCCTTTTGGAATCCGCAAAAGCATGAATGGTGGCCTGGGAGTAGAACTGGTTTTTGTCATTATTTGGGCAGAACTATTAGTCTTGTGGGCGCTTAGTGTGGCAGACATGGTAATTGAGTTCATTTCTGTGCAGCTCGGCTTAATGAGAAGATACAGACCTAAACTCTAAGTCATCGCATATGGCTTGGCTGATATGTCAGCCTGGCTGTCCTCTGTGTAATGACTCCAAATTTTAATGGAGGATTTCTCTTTTGTGATGCTCAATGCCCTGGTTGGTGCTTTGTATTAAAAACTGTTAAAAATAAGGTGGTGGCTTTTGACATCTCTTTAGTCTTATCATATCGTGCCAGCAGTCGTACATTGTTCAACTCTATAAGAAATAATGTAGGCATATGTAATGTCTATTACTTATTACACATGTTCTGTGTATAAGTAAGAGTGGATATAACAAAAGTGTAGATTACATATTACTTACTACTGTATACTCTACTATACATTCTTATCAGCAATACAAGTTGTCACAGTCCATGTCTGTCTTGTCTTGTTTTGGTGTGTTTCCTTGTTTGTTGTCCACCCCAGTGTTTCCAGCCCATGTTTTCTCTGTGTCTGCTCCCTGCCTCATGTTGATTGGTTATTGGTTGCACCTGCCTCTCATTGTCTCTGTCCAATTGTCTGTCTAGTCTTGCTGTATTTAACCCTCGTAATGTCCTCTGGGTCAGAATGACCCAAATCACCAGCTCTTTGTGGCAGATAGAAGGCGCTAAACCTAATTCTACAGCTTACATAGACATATGATGTGCACTGCTGGCACAACAAGGTGTGAGTTTGAAACCCAAGGATAACAGGAGGGTTAAAAGGCAGGAAAAAACAACATAAATTCATAAAGAAATAATTAATAAATAAATAAATACACGACTTCTCATTCATTGGGACTCGGCTGGCTTTCAAGCCTCAACCCAAGCCTAAGCCAGGCAACGCCAGGGTTTACCAGCGCCACGGAGTAGTTTGCCAGCGTCGTCTCCGTCGGTGTCTGTCGCTTCTGGGCTATCCAATAGCGACTTGGACGGAATGCGGCGCCCTGTTTCACAGGTTTTGGGCGGCTATCCGCAACTCCGCAGACATCAACCGATGGCTGTTTGTCTACTCCCTGATGGAGGAGGTGATAGCCACATGGCCCTTGCTCTGCGACCTCCTGGCGATGCAGGAGCATTTGCAGACCCTCAGGCGGTTACAGGAGGACCTCCTGCAGCCGCCATAGTCAGCCGGTCTTGCCTCCCTGCTTTCTGTAAGTCCAGAGCCTACGCCTTCTGTCCCCGTAGTGGCTCTGTCCGCGCCTTCTGTCCCCGTTGTGGCTCCGTCCGCGCCCCCCGAGGCTGTTTATGTAGTAGCTCCACTCTCTGAGGCTGTTTCTGTAGTAGCTCCGCCCCCCGAGGCTGTTTATGTAGTAGCTCCACCCCCGAGGCTGTTTCTGTAGTAGCTCTGACCTCTGAGGCTGTTTCTGTAGTAGCTCCGCCCCCCGAGGCTGTTTCTGTAGTAGCTCCACTCTCTGAGGCTGTTTCTGTAGTAGCTTTGCCCTCTGAGGCCGTTTTTGTTTTGGCTCCACCCATTTCTGTTCTGCTGACTGATCCTGCTTGGCTTTCTGGCCACCCACCTGTCCTGCCAGTCTTGTTTGTCTCATTTCCTGTGCTCTGGCCCTCCTATTTTTGGGTCGTCTAGCATCCGCCCCTTGAGAGTAGGGTACTGTCACAGTCTGCCGTCACCCTTGTCTGTCTTGTCTTGTTTTGGCCTGTTTACTTGTTTGCTGTCCACCCCAGTATTCCCAGTCCATGTTTTCCCTGTGTCTGCTCCCTGCCTCATGTTAATTGTTTATTGGTTTCACCTGCCTCTTGTCTCTGTCCAATCGTCTGTCTTGTCTTGCTGTATTTAAGCTGTGTTTGTTCTTGTCTTTGTGGGTTCATTGTGTTTCCTGTCGCTGTGTTTGTGTGGAAGTACGGTATTTTGTTATTAAATTCCTTGTTACCTGCCCTCTTGTCGTCCTGTTGGGTCCTTTCTGCCTGCTCACAAGTTCTAGAAGCTGACATTTCTGCAATGTCTTGCATTGCCATGAAAGTACAAATTTGACTTTATATGTAACCCACGTAAAGTAATTATCTATCTTGTATTGTGGTAGGGGTAGTGTTTTGCACGAAGTAAAGCCCAAACAGTATTGAACCTGTGTCTTCAGATTGAAGAACAATTAAAGAATTTTCTCAGACCCAAAGGAGTTTTGTGCTAAATAAATAAATAGACAGACCAATGTGGATTCAGTGTGCTTTTACATATTATTTTCATTTAAATGAAAAGGTGCTGAAGTGAACAACAGTTTCAAAACTTAAACAATTTTCACCTGGGAATGCAGAATGCAATCAATTATCATGATCGGTAACAAAGTGTATAGCGAACATAATTAACATGAATAAAATGGGATCTAGAATTAATTTTGGGAACGTACTGATGGAACATAACTATTTGGACAGAAAATTCTCTGAATGCAGCTCAGTTCAGTCGACTGATTTCTTATCCCCTTTGTGAAACTTTGAAAACCTACCTAGCTCTAGGTTATGGAAGAATACTGCCTGGCACCACCTAACTGACATTTATTTTTAAATCATGCAAAATGAATGAATGCGTAATGATAACTCACTAAAACCGTAAGTGCCATTGTAGCATGTTCTCTGGTCAGACACACTAACTAGTCGAGCTGGTAAGCATCACATCTCACCCTGTCACTTAAAAGGGTAACACTGCTAAAGCAGTGGATAATGGTGGATTGTGATGGATCTCTCCTTGACTGACCCCTGCAACTCCTCACACATTTTTCAGTACAGAAACAAATGTAACACAAATATTTACATGCACACAAATCTATAGACATGCACAGTCAAACACAGATGACAACATTCATGTAGGCATTGAGCAACTGGCAGTGGGCATGAGTACAATGTGAATACTGAAATCAAAGGGGAAACTGACAGCTTTCATAATTTGGTTTCTCAAACTAATCAAGAAAGTTATTTAATTAAATATTGAACCCCAAATGACTGCCCTAGCTGTTTGTTAATTTTGAAAGACTTTGTCTACAAAATGTGTGCATCTAGTACTATATAATATGTGGGTGGGTTAGGGAGTGTTGTTAAGAATATGTTGCCTTAGGGGAGGAGTAGACTGGAGTGCCAGTCATTCAACAGTTTTAAACTTTAGGAGTTTAAAATACCAAACAACAGTGTTTTATCAGTGCTGTTGGTTTGATTTCATGCAGAGCAGGGAGGAACCACATGTGCTCATCAGCATTCTGCTGAAATATAGATTTTCTTTGTCTTGCCCATTCATTACCTCCTAACAGCCTTCCCTTTCATGTGTTGCTTGTGTCACCTCTCTTTACATCTCTGTCCTCCCATCTTCCACTCTCTGTCTGCTTATGTTTTTGGCAGATACAGATCGTTACTGCTGCTTTTCCACCCCTGCAGTGACTCCATGGCCTGGCCACACAATTAGGAGCTCATTATGCCTTAATACAGAGACTAGACCAGACAAGCAGCGCGGTGCCTTTTAGCTTCTGTTCTGTTCATTTCCCCCCCATATTTCACTCTCCACAGGCATTTCTAAGTAAAAGGTGGCTGTTTCTTCTATTTTTCCTTGCCTTAAATGCTCTCATCAGATTCTGCCACTACAGTGTCTTCCCCACAGTGGCTAATGAGTCTCTGTGTATGCCATGGAAAGTAACTGTAGGGATCTCTTAAGCATGCTTTTTGATGGGCTAAATTGATGTTTAACCCATGTGGTACTGGGACGTTACTCGTTTACAGACTAATAAGTGCACCTGCCAAATAAAGATTACTTAACTTATATCGTGGCCTGTTGTATATTAGTGCTATATGCATGTTTCAGTTTACTCATTGGTGTCTACGAGAAACACTGTTAGAGGTTCCATGCTGTTTCACCCATGGATGAACTGGATATGGCACTTAAAAATGGCAGTTTTTCACCATAAAGGTCCTTTGACTTTGGTCTTTATCAAAACCTTTGCAGAATGTATACTGTAAAATGTTAAATGTTGTTCCAGTATTGTCATTTAACGTCAATGGTTTGATTTGATTAGCTCTACCCACTTGCGTATGCAAATTGCTGGGTATGAAAAATCAACCTTTCACCTGCGAAAGCAAATAATACATATAGCGCATTTTCGTGTGATGAACATGTGCATGGAGTCATTTAATATTATAGATTTAATTTTACTGACTTGAGAATAAACTCGTGCTTGGGGCCTTAGCATTCAAGAAGTGTGCCTTGCTTACCGCTCCTGGTGGGTTGGATTCACCAGAGACCAGAGCCCCTCCGTTGGTCCACAATCCACATGCTGTCCATACGATGTTTCCAAGTGATGACATACCACTTTCTGACCGACTGACTGACAGTAGATGTCAGCCAAATTACCTAAATTGTCATAATCCTCCTCCCCTGTTGTCATTGTACAGGAACATAAAAGTAGAGACATGTTCCTTAATGGATTACATGCACTAAATCAGGAATTATATTATGGTTGCGTCGCTCATCACAACCAGAAAATATTACCACATCCTACAATCATTACAGTGGTAATGTTAATGTATACAAAATAATACATTTTGTATTAGATGTTTTCTTTTCAATAACCCCATTTAATATAATCTATGGAGTCTTGCCTTTGGAAATTGTTGTTCCATAATTACATTTGCTAGAATACCCCTTTAAAAACACAGTTTTCCTTTTGGTGTGATATTGTTTTTATATCAAGTATTGTATACTAAACCTGGCATGGGTATCAAAGTTAAAATGCCAGTATCGGTCATAACACTAGTTCAGGCTGTGTGCTTGTGGAAACAATCTAAAGTAAAGTCAGTCCTGGCTGTTTCCCAGCATGGCACCACATTCATCAATCCCCCCTATCTCCCTAGCACTGCCAAAATGCCAAGCCCCCCCAGCTAAGAGGTCTCTCTGCACGGCGGTGATTGAAGGGATGTGTGCTGAAGGAGAAAGAGGGGAGTGGTGACATTTAGTTTTGTGCCAGTGATGGGTCAAGGTGAGGAACAGAATTAATGGGGAAAACATGTTAGACATAACAACAGGCCCTCGAACACAACAAAGTGTTGTTTTTTATTTTTGTGTTGCATTTCTTATTGAAAATGTCTAAAAGCTCTTAACATGACATTATCACTCTATCTCCAAGTTATGTTCTTTTCCATAACTTAAATATCATGGTGTGGTCATTTTGTGTCTGTGTGTATTTTGTACAGTATCTAACTTGGAATGCCTACCTGGTCAGTTTGTTTAAGTGAGTAATTATGTACAGTAATGCAGGCTCTGCCTTCTTAAAACCTTCTTCTCTGAGACGGCAATTGGTGATGATAGTACGCTGGCTGTAATATGAGGAAATGAGGTAATAACAATGAAGTCTGTGGGAATCCAGAAATCCCTCAAACATGGACAAATCTACTGTACAAATAAGCATACAAATTCATTATGCTGCTTTATACAGTATAATATGAGCATTGACTCAAATGATGGTGTGGAGCGTTGTGTTGTTTACGTGACACTACCTGTGGATTCTGATCAGTGTCAATATCAGAGAGATCTTCCACCAATGCAGTTGTGCCAGGTTTGAGTTTCTTTAATCATCCAAACTCAATGGATTTCATAAAAGAAAACAGGGTGGGGGGAGTATAAACAACCATGGATAGCAGTTTAAATGTCCACAACATGATGTTCTAGATATCATGATCTACTAGAGCGAGCATATTTGTTGCTGTGGGGTTATAGGCTCTGCAATATGATCGCTGATCCTAGATTATCGGAAGACCAGTGTGTGATTAATGGAGTATTGTTTATCCAAACTAAGATAATCTCACCAGCTGTTCAGCAGCCATTTTATGGCCTATTTAATAGAAGGCTGCGAAATTAATTATAAGTCATGGGCTAATGAAACAATCATTGCTTGCAAAAATGGTTGTATGCAATGTAGTGTTCTTGGTTTGTTTTGGTGTGCAGTGTCCACCTCTTTGTGTGTTTCTCTGTCCAGGTTTTTCCATCATTTAAACAGGAAGTGACCTGCTGTAACTAATGCTTGATAAACTGCTTTTGCTAATGATGACATACATTCAAAATAAGGTTTGTCAATGTTTTAATGCCTCATTTACTGACATTAACCGAATAGGAGTAAATCATAAACATATACTGTAGACAAAGATGTTGGATCATGTCTCCAAATGGTTTTGCTCAGTGGTGCACTGATGCAAGAGAATCTAGGTTTATGGGGTACACTATCTTGGAACTTTGTTCTGCTTGCTCATGCACAGTACGATACAATCTTTTGAATGGGTGTGTATTGCTAGTCAGTTCTTCCAGGTGCAGTACCACCAGCCACCACTAAAGCACAGCAACACAAAGCAACACAAAACAATCAAGACCAGAGTCACAGCTAGAGCAAATCCTTGCAGACATTTTCCGAAATCTAGTAAAAAGCCTTCCCAGAGGCTCTTATAGCTGCAAAGCGGGCGCCAACCCCATGTGAGCCACACTGTTAGGGCATTTACTGTCATAGTTTTTGTATTGTACAACATTTCTGTATTACTGGTTTCAATACAAACTGAGTAGTGTAGGTTCTTGTAAATGCGTTTATATATAGGTGTTGGGTTTATATTGTATCTATTTTTACATACCAATGATTATATAATAGAATGGCAAGTAATAGACTGTACAGGCATTTTCATTACCCAGTCTCCGTCTCTGCATTGTCAGAAGTTCTCCTTTTCTATTCCTTTCTCAGACTGTAAGGCTACAGATGCTCCATTAATAATTCATCTTGCTAAAGGACGAGGCTAAAGACAGTTTGTCTAGCCCCTCCTTTTCTCGCTGCCAGCAGGTCTCAGAGTGGGAGACCCTGGCAGAAAATGTTCAGATTTTATTCTGAAACCAGAAATGAATTCCCTGTTAACAGACAATTTGTGTTATTTAGCTATGTTATCAATGCTTTATTTCCTTGAACTGTAGCACTGCCGGAAAGCAGTTAATGGGGTAGTTCAAGAAGTCACTGTCTGATCGTATTGATGGCATCATTTTCAGGAGAAAGGTGGTGCCAATGACAGCGTAATGGAAAAAGCTACTGTCTATTATTGGGAGATGGGGCTTTTCTGTGTACATTTCCTAAGTCTTTGGATTGATGTCAAACAACATGAAAGGCATTCCAAGTCACAGACGACCACACATTGTACTGTCAAACTATTCTTTTGTTACACAAAACCCATAGGTACAGCTACATAAAAAAAGATTTATTTGTTGTGGGGTTATAGTTTTTTTGTTGGGGGGATGGGTGGTTGTTGCAAGATGCCTAAGCCCTATTGCTCCTTAAAGAATGTAGGTTCCCTTTGCCCTTTGGTTAACTCATGCAAGTATTGATAATTCTAAAGTTTCTCACTGGTCTTATCATTTTGACCAATATGCAACTTTTAACAGCTTTGTTTTTCGTTATGTTTGTGAAATGCCATCCGTCTGTAATGTACAGACGGATGGTTTTAAACAGAAAGTGAGCTTTTGCAGCTAATGTTTGCTAACCTTTTTGATTACAGTAATGACACACACTACAGAAGCTGACAATGGTCGTGCTTGAAATTTCTTTATACCATTATCTAATAATCATGAAATGAGACCTTGTTTTCTCAGGAGAAAACAATTTGTTTTCATTGGATCATTATAGAGAACTAAACAATGACCTAATTGTATGTGACAATGCACTTTCTTCTTGTGTTAGACATTAACTGAAAAACACTCTGAAGCGTTGATCAATGGGTACCATTGTACCCATTCCAAGTACCATTACAGTTGTTAAAGTACCATCTATGCATGCTGGCATGCATAGATCTGATAAATATAATACAGGAAACCACCTTTTTATTTTTTTGTGATAATAATTAACTTGTTATCTCGAAAATGAACATTGTTCTCTCAAGATAACAAAATACTTTACCTGTGGTCTTGAGGTAACAGCATTAAAGAATCAGCAGGTTCTCGGTTTCCATATGACTACGTTATCACTTTTACAATTCACTAGTCCTTTTACAATTAATATAGAATATCAAATGTAGAGTTGATTTAATTAATATTTTTATGTTATAAAGAACTAATGTACAATACTAATCCTTTTTCTAAATGTGGTGAAACAACAAAGGGATTATCTGTTAGCTCTATTCTTCTTCGACAATTAATGGCGCTAACTGATAAACTATACTGTATCTATTATCTTCGGTAGCACAGCAACTACATCCCCATGGAGAAAAGCCTTCAGCGGTGTTATGTTTGCTGATAAAACTGCTGAGATTGTTGCACTAATCTTCTAAGTCATTATAAACGGATTGTACTATGGCAATGCCAATCAGTGAACATGTTCACAGCATCATTTAAATTCAGTGGTTCCAGACTGATACTTGGTGGTTCCAGGCAGAATCAAACTAGAGCTTGTGAGATCTTTGACCTCATCGTTAATTTGTCCCCTTAGTACACCCTTGTTTACAGCCTGGTCTTGAGCCGGCCCCGTAACAGCAGGCTACCAAACTGTTCATACATGTATCTGCACCTCTGCCAAATTTGCCATTACCAAGTAGAGAATTTGGGCTTTGATTAGATTAGATTAGATTAGCATATTTGTAAACATAGGCTAATTAAGTAAATTAGGGGGCGTTTACAAGGCGGAAATCTAAAATAATTCGGCTGTGCACAATTTCAAGATCATTTGCGATTTATAAATATCACATCTATGAATCACACGTATGCTCATTTCAGATATGATCTGAGATCAAATGTAGGATGGTTTCTACACAACCTTTTAGAAATGAGGACCCTGGATGGTCTCACAAGATTACCCAGAGGCTGTTACAGCAGCAAAGGTGAGACCAACTTCAAATTGCCCTATTAAAGGATGTGGGTATGGTACATGGGTGTCCACATACTTATAGGCATGTAGTGTAAGGTCTGTCTAAGGCAGAAAATAAATATGTGAATGATACAGCCTGTTAAAACCAGAGCAGAATCTGGCAGTTAGAGTTGATGACATCATACTGCAGCACATCTGAACAGCATGTTAAAAATGTTTGATTCTTATCCCTCGTGATGCCCTTACAATATTGTCTTTAACAACCAGATGGCGCCATTTGATTGTGTATGATTGTATAGTTCTTTTTATTGTCATTGCTGTGTGTATTTATTTCTTTATTCATTATTTCTTTATGTATTTGTTTGTTTTGTTGTGCCTTTTAACCATCCAGTTGTCCTCGGGTTTCAAACTCACACCTTGCTGTGCCAGCAGTGAACATCATATATCTGTGTTAGCTGTAGAATTAAATTTAGCGCCTTCTATCTGCCACAAAGAGCTACTGATTTGGGTTAGTTTGTCTCGAAGGACATCATGAGGGTTAAATCAGTCATGAAAGAAAACAGACATGTTGTATCATAAGGTATGATAATGGAATACTTCTGTGAAAAGTCCACCAAACCAATACAGGTATAAACCTATATTATGAGCAAGTGTAAGCAATAATAATAATATATGTTTACCAAAAATGTACGTAAAACTGTAAGATGCTGTTTGAGTATTTATTAATTTCGGAGAGTTGTGTTATTCTTGTGTTACTGTCTTGGGGAGGTTATTACCATCATAAAATTCTTTATTTGTGGGTACCTTGTTTTAGAATCGTCTCTGCTTGTGCAAGGAAGAGCTTTATAAAACACTATAAAATACACCAGAGCCATGTGCTGTTTCACAGAAATAGAGAGGAAGCTAAATACTGGTGAAACCTTTCAACTGTTATTGATTTCAACAAGTAAATTGGTTAGCTAAAAGAAAGATAACCCCCAGTTACCCTACTAGGGTACTTCAATGGTATTAAAGCACCTACATCACTAATACTAAAACTGCAGATTTTTACAGGAATATCATAGGTTTGATATATTTACAATTACAATTGTACAAGTAAAATCCAAATATTGTAGATTGCAAAACCTTAATCACAGCATGCAATTTAACTTCAATTACTCTATATGATAATGTCTCATATTATTATATCATTATATCATATGGCCACCTGTAGTAGGTTGGTGTAACCAAACCCCAAATTCACTGTGTGAATAGGGTCTGGAAATGCTCCATTGGTCCAAGATTGTTTAATCTTCATTGTTTATAGTCTTTGCATTCCAATGGACATAGAGTAGAGTTTGTAGATTTTGAAACTATTGGAAAGCCATTAAACAGTTACTGTTGCTACAACTGTTTGCGTCACTTCAGCTATCTCTATCATTGCATATAGGGTGCAAATAGACTATACTCAGTGAATATTGAGCTGAGAGCAATAGTCAGGAGGAGCCAGGCTACAGATGTACTACAAACCTCCTTCAGCCTTGGCATTTGAATGTACGAAGGTGATGTTACATTTTGAAATGAAGTACAACTACAGAGTTTGGAGAGACTGTATTAAAATATGGGGAATCCTGTTTCATACCACCAATACTTTCAAAAACCATGAGGGAGAAAGAAGTGCTGTCAGATATGCAAACTGCAAGCAAACTATATTCCTGGCGTATATAAGGCATATGGTAGACTCAATGCAAACAGGTATTGTGAGTGCATTGTTGTAAATGCAGTACTGTATATGCAATATATTGTATATGCGGGGAGCATGGAATCCACAGAGACTTTGAAGAGTTGTCAAAGATCTTCTCCCAAAACTAGGATGAAGCTTCTCTGGGAAGGAGAAGATATACTCGTTTTTTTGAAGGAGGAAGTAAGTGTGGTGTCTGGAGACTGTTGTAATGTAGATGTCTGTAGAATATGGAGCAGGGAGAACATCTCTTCTCTGGCCTCCTGCATCTGCACTTCTCTCTGGGAAAAACAGAGGATGGGTTTTACTGGCAATAGTGTGTTTGTTTTGCATGCAACATAATTGCATGCCAATCATGTATGTGACCAAAACTGTAATACTAGAGAATAATTGATGTGGATGGGGTTTAAATGTCCTATATTACACACACTATTATATTTATTAATATACCATAGCAGCAAACAACAACACACTTTCTATGTGAAGATGTTGTGGCGTAATTGCAGAACTGAGTAGACACACTGTTCGTTTTAATAACCAGTCTGGCATGTGCGTGTGTTGAAGATACTGGTGCTTAGTGCCACATTTAGTGGCATGCAAGGTCATATATATATATATATATAAGACTCACTCAGATATATATAAGACACACTCTGTGTGAGAAGCAGGAAACCATTAAGATACCCAGGTGCCACACTTTTAATTTCTAAATAAACTCTTGATATTGTATTTAGGTAATAAACAATATCCTAAATATATGACTGGACATTCATCCTGTCTTTAATGAAACCCCACATTAGTGTCAAAGACAAGATGTGTAATGAATGTCATAAATCACAACATTTGGCTAGAATAAAGAATATAATTGCTGAGTTGGAGCCAACAAGTTCTGGAAAGAGTAACCACTCAAATACATAATGTGAGGGATTAAATATCATGTCTTGGCCTATCCACATTGTAGCTTTGAATTTATTTTCTCTTAAAATAGGTAACTAAGAATTTGTATTGAATGATTGCACCAGTAAATTTAAGGAAGTCACTTTTGGTTAGTCATAGTTTGTTAATTGTTAAACACAGAGGCACTCAGAGGGTGAGATCCAATGAATAATTAGCTTTTTTCATTCATTCATCACCATTTACATCTGCTCACTCGGTGCTGCTAATCCTTCCATTTCTTTTTAAGAAAACCATCAAGCAACAGAAAACAAACTAACAAAATAGACACATAGGGCCCAATCTTACACCCGGCTATTCAAGTGTCTGACACAGTTGTCAATCCCCTAAATCGCCCACGTTATTTAAATAGGAAATGCACTTCCGCCCATCTGAGAACCTGTGGGCATGTTGATCTGAAAATGGCCGGACACATTATTGACACATTGACACACCAGCAAAAACCTCATTTGAAGTCAGTGGCACAGTATTTCACAGTTATTTTAAGGGCACATTATCAAGATAGTAATATGAGCCTACATACTGTAGGTTTGTGCACAGTGCATGTACACTCTCGTAAACATTGCTTGTTACACACGGGGACATGCAACAGAGCACATACAAGAAACATGTTAAAAATAAGAGTACAAGAATGAAAGATTACTATTGTGTACATCAACTTATTGAATCCTGGAGCTTGGGTTGAATCCTGCTGTTGCCATAGATGGTCTGCTTGGGTGCTTGAGCAGAGCTGTTTCCTCTGCAGAGGTTTTCTTTAGACCAGCTTGGCAAGTCCACCATTATAATAGCAACCTGTCAAGGTGCAAGTTCACCTGACTTTTAAAGAAAATGGAGATGACACTTGTATATTGTACGTCACGCCCAAAACACACATGAATAATGAAGAGTACTAATGCAAATTAAAATACAACCCTTTTGAACCATGCGCCAGGTGTCCAATTTCTCCACCATTAGCAAAAGAGGATATGGACATGCGTTAGACCTCCTGCTGTCCTATGGATCAAAATGACCCAGTGCACTACCTTTTTGTGCAAGCAGAAGGCGCCAACCACAACGCAAACATATAACGCTCCACGGTTGGTGCCATCTGCTTGCACAAAAAGGTAGTGCACTGGGTCATGGGTGCATTTGAAACCCATGGACAGAGCGAGAGTTAAATGCATTTAAGTTTTAGCACTTGGATTGTTATAAAATATAGAGCCCACAATATCTAGTACATTATTGATTTGTGCAACTTAGCCTAACATTTATGTAATTGTATTAATTATTTAACTAAATTGTCCAAAACATACTAGATTTACCTCCACCGCCACCCCCCAAAGAATCAATTGTGTTATTTAATCCTTTGTTCTTTAGAGTTCTGCTTTTTAGGAGTTTTCTCTCATAGTGGGGATTAGATAACCAGTAGTGATTCCATCTCTTTTAGTGTGCCAGCTCATTTGGCTCTTCTCAGCAATAAGAGCTGGCTCTATGGGCTCCCAAGCAACCCCTTAGTACCACTTCTGGTTTTATATTTCAGTCACATTCGGTGCACATATATCACTCAAATAATTCACTGTAATTAAGTTCTAGAATTCCATTATTGTATTATTTTACATTATATCACGTTACATTTTATTTATATTGAACACCAACCTTAAAACGTAATACTGTGTGCCATATAACAAATTAAAAATAAATTAAAATGTGCAGCATTAAATCATTTTCAGTTAAATGTCTTTAAGGCATATTGGCAGAAATACTCTCTGTTGTTATCTGCCCTGTTTTGTGTGGTGAAAAGATCATCCCAACTCCTGGCATTTTTGGCAATTTCTGTATAAAAATGCATACCCAATTAATAAGCCATACTTTTCAGTCTCACCATAGAATGGTCACAGATTGCAGATACCATGATACTACATGATAACCCCTCAAAATATCAAGAAAAAATACCATATATAAAATCCCTGAAAGATGTTGATAACCATCCCAAAATGTAGGCACGCTTTTACGTTTTTTCTTCTTTATATCTCTACATGAATCTGAATGAAAGTGGGCAATTTAACAGAACTTGTACAGGTACATTTTAGTAAAAGTAAATTGTCCTGCTGTTCATTTGACATAGCTGTTTATATCACCTAACTTTGATAGCCATGAAAAATAAAGATGACCATAATCAATTTGTGGAGCATTATTTTTGTTTTATTTTCTACATTTAATGGAAGTATGTGTGACGACTTGTCGGTGATGAGGTGAGTGCAGGCGCAATAAGGAAGCACAGACTATGTAGGCTTAACAAAGAGCAGTAGTGCCCGTAATTTTTACTGAAAGTGTAGTGCGAACTCCGTCGCAGACAACAAATGGGACAATAACACAAACAATCACAGGCACAGACACGACGAACAGGGAAACAGATGCCTGCACTCTCCTGCACGTGGAAGGCGTGTCAGATGAGCAGGAAATGGGTCCGAGGTCAGAACGCCGAAGAGAAAGACTGAGGGAGGCGGGCCCTCAACCCCGCCACCCCGGACGTTACAGTCTGCTTCAATTAAATACAGTAACTCTTTTGGCTTTTGTGTCACACATACACATACTGTATCATATAATATAATATAGTGGTTCTATGCTTACTAGTGATACCATGTTTGGAAGTTTGACAGTGATGTGAGTATAGACTCAAATCGTTCAGCTCATACTGTAATACTGTAACCTCATACTGATAAACAGTATTCTAGCATTAAGTCATCCACTGTATACTTCAACATGTCCTGTTTCTCCAAAATTCTCCTTTATGCCATGAGCCACCTGGTACACAGTGCCTGTAATTGATGCAGACCTGGGTCAGTTCTGTTCTCCTTGTTTTTACTAGACATTCTACTGCGTCCGAGACAGCAGCTGAAATTATTTGTTCGCTCTAAGAGCCTCACTAGCTCTCTCACATAACACCACCATTATAGAGGCAGTCAACTACTTATACCACATGGCGTGCTTTAGAATCTCCCAGTACAGCAAGCCCATTAAGAACGGAGTTTAATTGGGAGCTTGTTTTCATTCAGTTGGGTCATATATACATATATATACATATATATATATATATATATTTCTTACAATTTGTTCACCCCAAAGAAGGACTGTGCCCATGTTGAAAGACCCAGTACATCTCCAAGTCACATAAACAACTATTTTCACAAACAAGAAATATTTATTTTTTCATGGAATGATTCCATTAAAAGTTTGCAACCTTTCGCACCATTCTCCATTAACTACTTTGTAATACATTACACTGTCAAATGTAGATCTACTATGTGTGTAATACAGATTATATCATGTTGCTAACAACATTTTATTTGATTACACTCATACAGTACTCAAGCACTTTGACATTCAAGCACTTGTGATGTTGGTGACCGGAAACGGCTGTTTTCACCCCTTAACAGCCATCACCGGTGATTTGCCAGTCTGCCTAAATACAGCTGATTACTTTAGCGATTTCACACAGATACAGCATGCATATACATCTTTGATTTGGCGTCATTGTACTGTTGACATAAACATATTTGAAACACTGCAAGTTCCTGGATGTCGCTTGCACAATGGTTAAACAGACGCTGCCTTGTAGAAGTGTAAAAAGATGACAAATGCAAGCGCTTGCAGCTAAGGAATAAATTACTAAAATGAACGAGTGCTGGCAGCTAAGGGACTAAAAAAATACAAAATGAGTGAATTTAAAACTAAATATATCTGCTGTAAAATAAATTGTGAAAGCTTTACTATGAAAATTTGAATCAGCAAAAATTGGAATCAGCCTTTATAAAGAATAGGTCATCAGAATCGGCCAACAAAAATGCAATCGGCGCATCCCTACTTAGCAAACAATATGAGCTGAAAATAAAATAAGTATTTAAGTAAAACTAAATGTTAGTGTTCATCTCTTTTCATCTCTTTCAAGTTTTTGCTGCACTTCTTTCTTAAAAATGTTAAAGAATTGGTGACGACCGAAAGTCCTTCTCCATGTCTTCTCCGAACTTCTCCTACACCGGCTGCTTTGCCTCTTTCACGGCCGAGGCTGCAGCCCTTCGGGCCCATCGGTACCTTGAAACTGCCTCTGGAGTCCTCCAGGATAACATATCCAGAAAGGCCTCCTTCAGTCGGACTGCTTCCCTGACCACCGGTGTCCACCATGATGTTCGAGGGTTACCGCCCCTTGAGGCACCTAAGACCTTGAGGCCACAACTCTCTGCTTCAGCAATGGAGGCTTTGAACATTGCCCACTCAAGTTTAAGGGGTGCCAAAAAAGCTCCGCCTGAGGTGTGAGTTGAAGATCTCGCGGTCAGGGGCCTCCTCCAGACGTTCCCAATTCTATTCACCTGAGTGTCCAGAACATGCGGCCTCAGATCAGATGATACAATTACAAAATCGATCATCGACCTTCGGCCTAGGGTGCTCTGGTACCATGTACACTTATGAGCATCCTTATGTTTGAACATGGTATTTGTTATAGACAGTCCATGACTAGCACAGAAGTATAATAACAAACACCCACTCGGGTTTAAATCACGGAGGCCGTTCCTCCCAATCACGCCTCTCCAGGTATCTCTTTCATTGCCCACATGCGGGTTGAAGTCTCCCAGCAGAACAATGGAGTCCCCTACTGGAGCCCCATACAGGACTCCATTCAGGTTCTCTAAGAAGGCCGAATACTCTGAACTGCTGTTCGGTGCATATGCACAGACAACAGTCAGAGTTTCTCCCTCTACAACCCGGAGGCGTAAGGAGGTGATCATCCACCGGGGTAAATTCCAACGTAACAGCGCTCAGCCGGGGGCTTGTGAGTATCCCCACACTCGCCCGGTGCCTCACACCCTGGGCAACTCCAGAGTAGAATAAAGTCCATCTCTTATCCAGGAGTATGGTTCCAGAACTGAGACTGTGCGTAGAGGTAATCCCCACCAGATCTAATTGGTAGTGCTCCACTTCCCACACAAGTTCCGGTTCCTTCCCTCACAGAGAGGGGACATTCCACGTCCCCAAAGCCAGCCTCTGCTGCCTGGGTATGGTCCGTCATGGTCCCTGACCTTCACTGCCACCCAAATGACAGTGCACCCAACCCCCACGGTTCATCCCATGAGTGGTGGGCCCATAGGATGGAGAGGAGGGTGCCACGTTGCTTCTTCGGGCTGGGCTCTCGGACCAGGCTCTCGGACCAGGCAGGGTAACTGTTCCTCTCTTGGTTCTTTCCATGGGGTCTTGTGAACCATTCTTTGTCTGGCCCCTCCCCTGAGACCACTTTGCCTTGGGTGACCCTACCAGGAGCACAAGGCTCCACAAAACACAGCTCTCAGGTTCACAGGGACTCACAAACCTCTCCACCACGATAAGTTGATGGTTCCCGGAGAGGGTATGTATTTTTATTTTTCTCAAATGATTTGATTTTAGAAAATGGTGGCATGGGGTGAACTTTCATGATACTGTATCATTCGTCCCTATTGCCTGGCTCCACGCGACTATTGCTCTCAGCTTCATTTTCATTGAGATTATAGTCTGGAAACTGTTTGTATTCATGTTTTCACAGACACCCTGCTGGTGGAGGGTGGCTAAGTGACATTGACGTTGAAGTCAAGCATGTGTTAAACCTTCCTATTGTGTTCGAATAGGGTTTACACCCTTGGTGTTCGTGGGTCAAATTTGACCCTTGTTTAAATTCACTAGAAAAGACTGAAAAAAAAGATTATCATCCAATAAAATGTGCTATTCTGCTAAGTAACTTGTTGTTGTTGTTGTTGTGCCATTCATTAGTGTATACACTCACCTAAAGGATTATTAGGAAAACCTGATCAATTTCTCATTAATGCAATTATCTAATCAACCAATCACATGGCAGTTGCTTCAATGCATTTAGGGGTGT
>JAODUG010021248.1:0-10436 GCA_027564795.1 Aphredoderus sayanus
TTAAACAAGTTCTTATTCTTTGTGCCACCTGACTCCTGCCAGAAAAGCAGTGAAGTTATTCTCTCTTTCCCCTCTTCATTTCCTACCATATTACATCATTTTATATACACACTGGATGGAAACATTATACTCCTATACTATTATTGCCTTTCTTACTGTATGCCCCTTATCTCTTCTTTCTTTCTTTACCTTCCTTTACCACCATGTCATGCTCTGTGATAGCCTTTGAACACAGACAGTACAAGTGTATACATGTAACTAGCATTATGCATATAGTTCTGGTGCAAAGTGAAAGGTTTGATGGAGATTGGTGCTAGAGGCCACCAATCACATGCATACACACAGACAGACACAAATAAACATATCACTCCAGTCCAGAATATGTATGATAATGACTATGCTACATCATTACTAAATGTAGGGACCTAAATTATTTTAGTGTATAATAATGTAGCTATTCGATAAGCGAACATTAAGCTCTGGTTTTCCAAATTGGAGAAGCCACTTTTATTTATGCTTTTATTTATGCTTTTATTTGTGCTCTGAACTTGACAACCAGAAACTTGTTTGGGAAAGGCAAATCACTGTAAGTTAAGGGCCTCTTTTTAAAACTCAGACATAGGTTGACTACTTTAATATACATAGTCATAAATAACCTTGTCTTATATGGAGAATATAGGAAAATGCATACTCTCAAAAATATTAGTTATTGAACTATATAGTACAGTATGTACTTCTCCAAGTCCACTTTAGAAATCCCAATTAAACCTAAAGTTGCCCTAAGATAACACATTTCTAGTCACCCTGTTAACACCTATTTGTCTATGAACGGCCAACCCACAAGCAGAGACCAGACAGAGACAGGAAATAAACTGTTATACAGCAGTGAATGTTATGACTTTTGAAGTTGGATCCTTTCAGAAATATATGTATAAGTACATTTGTTCTGACAAAATAATAAATGAAAAGTGTCACAAACACAGACATTAGGACTAGAGCGCTTGTTCTAATTTATGTGTTCACAAATACCCTCCCCCTCCCAACCCCAGATGCATTCATCTTTGACTGATGGCTGATCTCTTTAATATTTGAAATCTTGCTTGGGTCCCATAATCGCATGAGTCTTTCTATAATAGGCTATGTGGCAGTATTGATAATGTGATGAATCAACCTGCCACAAAGAAATCTTAATTAAATGTGATCCGTGCAGCATTCATCATTAAAATACAAACACTTTGAGGTTCTTTAACAAAGACCTGTTATAACCCAAAATAAATAAACCCAAAGAATTATTTTCATCCTGAACGCCGGTGTATGCATTTATTTTGCTAGAGTCAAGGGTTTAAAGTTAGTTCAATATCACTTTAAAGCATTTGTATTCTCCATAAGATTTATAATAGGCTGGTTATGGCTCTCACAGTAATAAGAAGTGAACAGGTCCCTGTGTCTAGGAGGAGGATAATAAAGAGATATAGCTGCAGGTGGACTGTTCTCAGGACCTCACATCTCTGCTTTAATTGGAGGAGCAGAGACAATGATGTCAGTTCACTGGTACTGAGATTACTGTGTGCAAGTGGAGAATGGCCTATTCTGGGTGTTATGTTGGTTGGCTTAGAATATACTGTATCTGTATGTGACGGAGAGATTGTGTGCATTATGCATTTGCAGCAGAATTAATGGATACACACACACACACATATATATATACCTGTATATATATATTTAACCCTCCTGTTGCCCTTAGTTATAGTATATAGAATTTTACCAGCAGAGGGCACTATCTGATCGTGTATGATTGTGTGTTTTTGTAAATGTCATTGCTATGTGTATTTCATTATTAATTATGTGTAGTGTATTAGTTCACAATCACTGCCCTCTATTCAGATCCACTCCCTAAAGAACCTAGGCTGTATGGATACCTGTATGTATGGAATGCTATTGAAGAATAACTTAATTCTAACAGTTATGTCACCTGCAACAAGTCCATATTAAATAAATAAGAGTGGTCTGTATTAATAGTTCGTATACTTGATTTTACAGATGTGGTGTGTACCCTACGCTTATAATAACTAGTAAGCATGTGTTCACAGTAACGGTAAGCAGAAGAAATGAGGAGATGGAGAACACTGGAGTAGGGTGACCTCCTGCTACGTTTTTACAATGGCCTGTAATATTTGGGGTCTGACCCTGTTGGCATCTCAGTAGCCAGCCTTTATGTATAGGGTAATACAGTATCAGATCACTTTATTGCCTAGTTTTAAATGATTGTGTGTAATGTGTGGCTGTACAGCTGATTTGGAAGCCTGAGTCAACCTGGTGTCTGGAGCAGATCAATATGATCTCCTAATATTAATATTATATGTAGAGTTGACAATCACCTTGTCTTTCAAGAGGAGCCAAGTCCACCACTCTCTCCACCTACCTCCTCTCAGACAAATCGAAGTGTTGCCTGCTATTATCCTGTCACCCTTAATTATATAGAAGTTTGCCATCTGATCGTTTATGATTTTGTGTGTCTTTTAATTGTCATTGCTATGTGTATTTATTTATTTATTTATTATTTCTTTATGTTTTTTTTGTTGTTTTGCCTTATAACCATCCTCAGGTTTCAAACACACTATCTTGTTGTGCCAGCAGTGCACATCATATGTGTGTGTAAACTGTAGAATTATGTTTAGTGCCTTCTATCTGCCACAAAGCACTGGGGATTTTGAGGGATATACATACACATATACACATTAGCGTGGTGTGATCTTTTCCCCAGATTGATTTTGTTTCTTGTCTCCTCAGACCCAGACTCCCGACACCGCCCCTCACAAACGGACGAACGCCTCGATAGTGGGAACTGTGAATAAAATACCAGTTTCACATAACCTCCTCGGGTACCGACCGTTCTTGGGGCTTGGGTTCTCACAATATACATATACATATACACATATACTTATGTATTTATGTGTGTGTGTGAGCAGACATTGATTCAGGACCTGACGGCTCCCGTTGGGCTTTTACTGCTATTTTTCCCAGGATACCATTTCTAAACATATCTCAACATTTCCCTATTAATGATACTGTGTCCCTCACTGTGTTACTGCATGGTTATGACTGTCTCATTCTGTCTGTTTCGCACTGTCTTCAATTTGATCTTTTTTATCTTTTTATACTCTTCATGTATTCTTTCACACCAATGGTGTCACTGTCTGGGTATTATTGTGTAGACCTGATATATGTCTACACAATTGCGTGTGTGTGTGTGTGTGTGTGTGTGTGTGTGTGTGTTCCAGACATCCTCTGACAGCTCCAGCGGTCGTTAGCGGTCCCACTCACACAGCTGGTGTCTTTTCCCTTTGATGTTTCCATTCAGTCTTCCCTAATTTCCTTTCCTATCCACATGGCAGTGTGCCGTCACGCGTCTTCGTGCTTACACTGGCCTCCTCCTTTCTTGTAATCCTTCTTCCTTGGCCCTGATAGCCTTATGGCAGTTGGCGGGGGAGAGAAGGGAGCCTGACATCAAGCAAAGGTCACACAGACTCCTCCTGCGCCCTGCAATTAACCACCATAATAACAACGATCACAAGACCCTGCGGTAACATTTCAACTCAAAAGAAACCTATCTCCTCTGGTGATAATGGGGTCACTGCGGCGACAATGAGAAGGACGCACAACGTGATATTATGAAATATAATGAACACGGCGTAATCTGAGGAATGTAGGAATGCCATCTAATTATGGAGTAGCGGGTAACCAAAGTGCTGCCGTTCCGGTGCTCCAGCACCAAGTGAGATAGCTGAGGCCACAGTCAGGTTGAGGAACAGCTGCCTGTAGACAAGCAGCATCCACGCCACAGATGACTATTCTACTAGTGCTACCAGTGCAACAGCTTAGGCACTGTCACGAAGCCTGGCAAATTTACGGAGGCACATCTGAGTCTCTTCTTTAGAAATGATTGACATGAAAAGAAACATACAATTCATAATGTAAGCAGCCCCAAATTTCTGTTTCATGTTTGTCAGTCACCAACTAAAACCGTGAGTATAGTCTGAGCAGTATATGTGTACAGATTTTAGTATGGGTTAAGTTTATTGTAAAAACTGCAAATGAGTCACCAATGAGACATGAATTTATATTAATTAAAATAAATACATTTTAGTGAGCTAATGTACATATCACCAGTTAATAAACCTGCCAATGTATCAACTACCAGGAATTATTCTAACTTTAGTTTAAATGGAAGAGTCCTGTGTCACTACACAGTTACTGTATGTAAATATACAAGTGAATCATGAATATTTGTTCAAGAATAGAATAGTCTTTTCAGTTTGCTTTGAAACGAGTTGTGATGATTACATTTGTGTTATGACTTTAGCACGGTTACTTGATCATAGTTAACTAGCTTGCAGTACTCCTGACCACATCATGACATTGTGTCCTTTAATAAATAACAATCTCCTTTCCTAAGTTATAAGAAAATAAAAATGTTATCTTTCAGGATGGAGGTTGCATATGGGAATGGAACCATCATATTTCTAAGTAGTCCTCTTTATCATCACATCCTTGGCCTCCAGGATATTGATCGCTTCAGCTCTATCTGTGGCCGTGACGATAATGATCATTGTGATTCATGGTTTACATGCAGGATATTGAACCATATTCTTGTCCTAAAGGTGTGCATCCTTAGCTTTCCACTTCAATCTTATACTTAATCCTTTGCCTTTGGAAGTTATGGTATATATGTGCCTATGCTAATGCAAATGCATTGCCTTGTTTCACAGACATTTTCTCCTTTGGTATAGAGAGCCAGGCAGGGGGGCAGAAAACAGACGCACACATACAGCACACAGAATATTTTTTGAAAAAGCTGCATACAAAAACACATATAAGTAGTGTACATACATTATTTAAGTGAAAACCTCTCAAGGAGACATCACACAAAGATCAAATACTACTGATAAATTGCTATCACATAATAAACACATCAGTGGACTGTTAAGTGTTATTCATAATGAATCATTATGAGTTACACATCGGAACAGTTAGTGTCGATGTGCTTCGATTTGACTGAATGTAAGGCAGTGGCATGTTCAAGTTAAAATAAACACAAAATTAAACCATTTCATAGGCTGTTGAATAATTCAAAAATTGTTGATGACAATCAAGCAGTATCAAACAAATTATCTCCAAACAAACCTCTCCTTTTTTTCAATACTAATAAATTGCAGTTAAAATACAGCTACATTCTAACCGTAAGGGTTAGGCTCCTTGACATAGAAGATAGCGGGGTTTAATCCAACGACTTCTTGCCCCACTCTCCCCTCTGTGCCACTGCCACCCACAGTTAACACTATACCTGCCTACTATTAATTCTTGCTGCAGTAGTGAGTTCTTTTTCTTTTATAGCTGGCTTTTAAATTAACTGCTGGTAGTTTTCTGTTTCAGCCTTGCATTATGAGTAACAACCAGTTTCAGTCACTGAATCTGGACATCATAAAATGTGTTATTTGTACTTAATAAAATATGCAGCACATTTGATTCATTTTTGATTGTAAACATGAATTTATTTACGCCGTGGTAAATAAATTCATTATTGCTAACAATGAAGTGGTGCTAGCAATGGACATACTATGCAAACAGTGCAACATTAGTTTGTTCCAATACCTGCAGCAATATATTGACATAGTGAGGCACATGCATAGTTGTATCACTATACCCATACAGGAATGTCATTTACTCAGCCATGCAGGTATACAACAAGGCCAGATGTGGAAAGACAAGGTGATCCAAAAGATGATGCAGACAGTAAATACACGTCACCACTATTATAAAACCTAATGATGTTTTGTGGCACTTCATAAAGGTATTAGTTTGGTGTCCCTTTTATTTTGAAATCTGCCTTGTAATTATTTCACCTATCTCTCTTTCTCATTAAAAGGGAAGATAGATGATGATGTTTAAAACATTTTTGTTTGGTGAGAACACATACAGTATTAAACTATGATGGTTACTGCACCAAAATGGATGACCTGGACGGTTCAAAAATACATGGGATTATGAAAATGTATTGTTCCTTTTGAGCAGTCATGGTGACATTTTCTATTCAGAAGGATTTTTTTGTTTTTGTTAGTGTTGAATTGATCTGTCTGTGGCACAGCTTGTAAAATAATGCTGTGGATCCAATAAATGTGTTTTAAAATTCAAATTCTGTCTTTTTTGTCAGTTCGCCTGTCAGGTAGTGTTTAAATGCAGGAAAAAATTGTTAAATTGCTTATATTGCAGAGGGAGCACCCTCAGGCACCCACCACTAGCGTGCCCCATCGCCTTTATTATTTTAATATTTGATCCTTATGAAAGATGAAGATAAATGTTTACCTACATTATATACAAGTTTGCATTATATTGCGTTATATATATTATATTATTTCTAGATTGAACATAAGAAAGGTAAGCGGCCAATTAGTGTAAAATAACATGATGCCATGGGTTTGTTTTCCTCCTGTACTCCCCAATTGTTTGAGTCACCAGATGCTGCTGATACACACATACACACCCTGTATGATTGTGCCTACAGTGTGTATTGTACTCTGTGTCTATGTGACGTGATGGAGTGACAACAATTCTTTAAAAGACAATATATCTGTACAGAGACTAATAGATTCATCACTCTTCTGCCTTTGGTCTGCATCTCCTCTGCAGCTTCCCAATGGCTGATTGACTGCACCTGGGACATGCCTTGAAAAGGGAGACAGACAGCTCCCTGTATAGCCATGCAAAACCATATATATAAGAAGCTCCCTGTGCAGCTCTTGCCTTTGTGTTGCTGTTTATTGTCTCTTGTTGTTTGTGTCCTGGAGGTGGCTTCAGTCAGCTGTCTTACTTTGTTGATGTAATTCTTGTTTTGGGAAAGGTGCAGACTGTTGCATTGCCAGCCAAGTGTGTTCCTTCTCTTGTTTTATTTTTTCCCCTCCTTTGTTCATATTTTTATGAATTAATCATCTTGCATTTTTCGAAACTTTAACAGCATCTGTTTCACATGTTGGCTTCAGACAGGCTGACGTCGAGAGATTTTAATTCCGTTAAGTGCTGCTTGCTGAATTGAATTGTTGTCTGCAGTGCTTTTGTTATTCATTTATTTTTGTTGTATTTGAATTGTTTCTTCTTTTTTGTATCTTACATTTAAGCAGTTTTATATTCAAACAAAAAAAGGATAAACTCGCTAAATGCCCACTCACTCAATATACTAGGTACATTGTCTCAGGAATGATGCATGTAATAGTGTAGTTGGCTGTATTGCCTACTGCAGCTGTCCTTTTAAAGACATCTCCCCTCTCGCCTGTGTTGTAAGTGTTGTGGTTTGGGCTTTTGTTAGAAAGGTTGACCCAGTTGCCTAGGTACAGAACGGTGTACCCATCAGCGTCAGACATATTTTTTATGTGGGGGGGACCAATCTTCCGTAACGTTAAATTAACAAAACAAGGGAAAATAATGTTAACATTTTAAATCGATGACTTTACTGCCCCATCAACTTAACGTTACCTAGCGTTAATATAGAAGCGTGTAACAAAACAAGAAGGTTTTACCTCCAGCTAAATGATTTGAGGTGACAGAAAAAAAAAGATTGTTTAGCCTCCAACAGCTACCTTGTTTGGTCGGCTCACTAGCTAGATAACAATGAAAACATATCATGGAGTTTTGTTGAGTTATAGGCATATAACTAAATGGGTTAACAATTATCGAGTGGAATGGATATGATAAAGCAACACTAAATTGAATGCTGAATGGATAGACTGATGTGCTGAAGTGTCACACTGTATAAGGGGGGGGGGGGGTCCAAACGAATATTTATAAAAGTGAGGGGGGTCCCCCTCTCGTACAATGGCTTCCAACGCCTATGCCTGCACCTCTTTCTGTTGACCGTATCCAGATTAGCAGAGCTAAACAATTTAGCCTATCAGGATGGTCTTAGGTTAGAGAGATATTAGCAGCTAGTGTCTATTAGTTGCTGTATAACACCTAGAACAAAAATATTTGGTTTGGGCCCTAACAGAAGCTGTTTGTCACAACATTGTGCGTGTGTGGGGGTGGGGGTGTAATTTCCCTTGTTATATTTACTGTTGTTTTTCTCTCTCTCCATCTGTTTCTACAGTAAGTGATATATATGGAAAAAGAGGCCAGTATAGCATTCCTGCAGTGTCAGCCTTTAATTTGATAAACACACACACACTATTATAAGTTCCAGTAATGTGAAATCCAGGTGGTTTTAGTCAAGTTGATCAGCTATACCTGCTAAATTAGTTTCATTATTTGTTCATCCATTGTATTAAGTTTTTCTGATCTGAAATTGCAACATTGCACTGTTCCCCAGTACTTCATGACTCCATGGTGGTGAATGTGACTGATCAGATATAAGCCATTTTCTAGCAGACCAGGACTATAGACATTTGAAAATACCTCTACCTTTTGTTTTAATATGAATGTCCAACCTGACTTTCTTTTTCTCAATTTATTGGACCATGAATGTGGTAAATTAAAGATTATGTGTTGCAGCATGGGTCTAAGGTTAGCTTTACGACTGAAAGCTGAACAGGATAATTCTGCACATCGGTGGCCCAAGAAATGTCATAATGACAGGTCATAATGACACACTACAGTACTGTATATATTTTCTAAACTTCTGAGCAGAATTCTTCCTTGCTTCTCCCACCCTACTCTAAGCAAATTATATTAACCATAAAGTGGGTCTCAACCACAACATAGAATGTGGAAGAATAAAAGCCATTTTCTAAATGGCCCATTACAATTTCCATCTAAAATATTACCAATGAAACTTTTATGAAATTCATCATGTCTTAGAGCATTCCATCTTAAAGACAGTTCTGTTGTGAGAGAAAAATGAGCATAATCATCATTTTCAGGACAATCTAATTGGTTTCCATTGCATGTCCAAGGCATGTTTTCATCGATCCTGGAAATGATAACCAATCTAACTCAATTGGTCATTCGACCCAGGTCAGAATTCCAACCAATTGTTCCTAATCATAAACCTGAATATGCTTGTATTTGCAAGAGTACTGGATATCAGGGATTAATGGGGTTAGTTAAACAAGCAGATCAAGTCTTATAATATTCTAAATCCAATATGATTATTTGAAAACATTGACCCCATGTTGCGAACCACTGCTGTACCCAAATTAATCACTAATCCAGGTGCTCATAAACATAGTATACTATAGTATTCAACTGGTAGTGTTAGAGGATTATGTAAACATTGTATCTCTATGGAGATAGGAGGGCCTTAAGAATGAAGGACGTCTGCTTTCCTCTCATCCTTTGATGCAAAACACCACACCTGTTTCTTATGTAGGACATATGGGGAGGAGAGAGAGGGAGAGAGATTGATTAAAGGTACTGCATTCATTCTCGAGAACGCTTGCTAACTTCCAGCTCAAATCAAAACAAAAACAATGGCTCCCTTCAATCTCCCTTGGTGAATTTGACAGTGTATTACTGTAGCTTGCTTACAATTGCTTACTATACCCTTTTTAATTTATTTTGGTTGAAGGGAAACATATTGAATAAAACAGTGGTAAAATGTGAGGCGATAAAGAAACATGACACCGGCGGGATAATGGTGGGGATCAGCTGTGGCATGCCAACATGAACACATGGTCTTCTATTATGCTATGACCAGTAAACGCTATTTTGAACCCATTTCCTGCTTCCTCAAGGTCACAGACACACACCACACTCCCTGTCTAACCATAAATCACTGGGATAGCAGCAGCAGAAGCCAAGGTTTGCCAAGGAAGTGCCTTTATAAGCTTTCATTCTGTTGATGAAGCCAAGAAGCAATTAACACCCTGCTATAATTAGCTCTCTACCAGTACATACTGCATTGGGTGTGTGTTGACATAAGTGTTTGATGTTTGATGGGTCTTGTATTCATTTCCAGAGACCGAAGTGTGTGCGTCTCTCATTTACAATTGAAGTGTGTACATATTAAAAATGGGATTGGTTAGGTAGCTAGAGGAGTTCATTTAGACTGTGTGAATGTCTGTTTTAATTACCATTTTATTATTCATTAAGGAGATAAGAATCAATTTTTCTGATTTAAGATTGCTGTGTTTGTGTGAAATGGATCAAGCCAAGGGTACAAACAGTGTGAGCCTTCATAGGTCTTCTTGATAAAACATTTCTTCAAGAACATTTGCTGTGTTTAATGGACGTGGTGAGTGGAGTGTTGCTCAATGGTGTGTATTCTAAAGCTGATTTGGAACCTGTTATGGTGTTTTATGCATTTTTATTATTTCTAATGATCACTAATGTCAGTAGCAAATCCATTACCAGCTGTTACTATCATTGTTCACATGATGGGTGCACACTGACCCAAACAACTGAAAATATATGGATCTGGACTCAAAAGAATCAAAGGATCTGGGTCTTTG
>JAODUG010021248.1:10536-21413 GCA_027564795.1 Aphredoderus sayanus
TGGGTCTTTGTTTCTTTGATCACGTGCACCAGCTTGAACAAGAGACACAAGCAAACCATATTTCTCCCACTCTGTATGTAAAGTTAAAGTTTATTCTAAAAGTTATTTGTTACTAAATGGCAATCTGCAAGTAGCCTAGAGCCTAAAGATCAAAGTTTGAACCCACAACTGCAGTGTTACACTTATGTCAATGCTTTAGCTAATTAGCTCACGTGACACCAGTTTGAGAATCAGAAACTCAAAAGAACCTAAAGACTCAAAAGACTTTACACTTAACGAGATTCAAAGATCCGGCTCTCTCAGAAGACATCTATCACTAGACAGCAGCAACAGAGGTGGTTGTAAGCCATCTACCATCATTTTGTCTCTGTGGAGCTGAAACACACAATCATCGTTGTTGTTAGCCATATGATCGTTGTACAACCCAAAGCCCAACTCCACCCTGTTTTGAAACCTAGCATTCAATCCACTGCAGTTCTCATTGATTAAACATAGTTAACGTTACACTATCGCATCCTACAGTGTGTTTCTGAGTGCGTGTGTGATGTAACGTGTGATGTTGCTGGTGCATGGAAGCCTATTGCACAAAGGGATATAAACACAATGTATTTACCTGTGTGTGAACATTCACACATTTAAGATCAAGATACAATTATTTAATGTTCCCATAGTCCAATGGGAATACCTGGGTCTCGAAAAGAAGTTTGGCTGGCTGTATGTTAACACAGTGCAGTGTTGCAGCACAGTACATTAACTACTAATGCCATTAATGCCATGCCAATGTAGCACGTTTATTTGAAATGATTTTCAGTGAGCACAACATGTAAGGAGCAGGTACAGTAGGAGTTAGGCCTCTTGCTCAAGAATGCTTAAAAATACATGCCCTGGTGATTCCCAGGGACCACATGTACTGTAGGTGATTTCTATCCGTAATTTCACAAATTACTACTGTAGATTATCGTTTAGCCTTAAATACGTTAGTTTGTGAATGGTTGACCTCTCGAACAACATTCATTGGTTCACTTTGTCCATGACACCACAGGTTAGTTCATTTGAACTAGCGCTGATAGCAACTTATTAGCCACCGGCACGCCTCGCTTCGATTTTGGGCATCTACATGAAAAGTTTGAAGCAAGAAGGCAAAGTGTGAATGGAAAAGTGAGGCATGTCAGGTTAACCAACTAAGACTTATCGCCACTTCTCTCCTCTCGCTCCTCTGCTATCTGATGAAGGAAATTACCGCTGGCAGAATTGTGAACGCTACAAAGTGAATTCAGGCGACTGTGTCATGAGTTGGTATACTTTGGAGATTATCTGCGCTCAATTTCATGGGCATTTGCAGAACGTCTAAAAATACGGTGGTAATCCTTCCCGCCCAATTATGGTTGGACGTGTCTTGATGAGCTTCGCGCCGCTCGTGTGGGTCCTTCTAATTTCTCCACAGGCCAAGCGCCTGCTATGTTGACAGCTGTCAGGGTAAAGTACACTATATACCAATAGGCTGCACACAAGCAGGCACTTCATGGAAATTACTGTATTTTGCTAACTAAATATATAGCTAAATATATAAATGGTGGGATTGTAAAACATAGCAATGGGTTTCTGTTCATAGATGGCACTGTAAAAAAGACATTGCAAGAGTGAGAGATAAAGCACCAGTTCTGAGGAATATTAGTGAGAGAGTATCCACAAGACCTTGAAGGTTATGGACCCTACCACTCCTGTCCATTTCCTCTAAAATGAGGAGAGCAGAAATAAAGTGGGAAAGAGAGCCATCCATTCTTTTTCATTACCTCCTCTCCCAAGGTGAAGACAAAACAAGGCCTTTTTTTTTTACACCAAAATGCAATATTACATTTTAGATGGTTGGGGAGGCAAAAAAAGAGAAAGTAACTGTACTTTCTATTTGTATTAATGGTAGAAATAAATAAATAATTTTTGTGATTAAATAAATTACACACATATACAGTATATTATAATATGTGAATAATGTACAGTATATGGATGTACTAACTGTATATGCGTGTCTGTGTATGTACGTATTTGCCATACAGTCTGATTACATTGGAAATCTATTCTATATCAGCTACTTTCTTATCAAATCAGGTTTCATGCTGCTGAGACAAAACAAAGGATATATATTAGCAAAGCCAGTCAGTAACTGTGCTGTAGGTATAACAATTTGGCAATCTTGAAAAGAAGAGGACTAAAGAATTAATCCTTAATACTACAGTGGTTAACAATTATTGTTATTATTGTTATTCTTTAAATTGTTTCCTTTCAGACAACAAAGGACTGCATCATCACAGTGAATTTCTGTGTGTTTAGAAAAACCTGTTTCACAGACAAATGTTCAGCTTCTGGGAAACTACTGTAAATTGTCCTTTTATTTATTACAAGTTATTTCATTGACTTACACATACATATTTGAGTGCAAATCGGAGACAGCGCACATGTGCACACCCCATGCAGTGTCTCGCAATCAAGACATTGTGGAGTGCCAGCCAGGCTTTGACGATATTCACAGCCGTGTTTGACATGCTCTGTAGGGAGTCCACGAACCCAAGATAATCCCATATTCAGCGGTCCTGGGTGCTCGACTGTACTGTGCTGTATATTATGTCATCATTTGGTAGACCTGTAAATTACAGACTGGAATTATTCACACATAGAAGCTTGACATTATAGTTCTCAACAAATACAAATATGCTATGCTGTAATCCTCTACAACTCAGTTCCCCATCTATCTAGCCACAGCTGCCAAGGTTCTACACAGTCATTTTATAAGTATATTTTATTACATATGTGGACTTACTGTACATATCATGCCCTTGGGTGAAACAGTGACTTGTACATGACATGACTTCAATTACATGCTACTCTTAATTTTACAGCACATTTGACACATTTACTTTATTGATGGATCAAAAAGACACATGGTCGACACGGATCATCAAGAACATCATTGGGGCTGCAGGCTGTCAGGGAAGATGCCCTGTCACTCCCATGGCGGTAGAACACATTTAGAATTGTAAAACCCAATGATCCATCTCCTTTTCTTTTTCTGTTTCTGCTGTGAAAGGAGGCAGACCAGGGGCACATTGAAATTATCTTCTTGTGGGATTAGCTGTTCCTCCGTACAGTAGCAACTGTTATATTACAGTACATGGTACTGTATTTGTTGTGGATGTGGATTCATTTAAATTTTACATTTACAGCATTGAGGAGATGCCTCTATCCAATGCCACTTATGTATATGTATGAGTCAGAAGAATGCCGAATAGGTCACCCACAATTTATCATAGGCAAACAACATTCTGTTAGAATAATAGCAGCATGTCATCAAGGTCACGATCACATACTTTACATAAGCATTCATACAGCCCTAACTCGTAGTGAGGGAGGTGCTCCACTATTGCTTGAAGGTAGAGCAGGGTAGTTCCCTTTACTGCCACCAGTGTCAGAGGCGGGCCATGATGTGGAGCAAGTGAAGGTCTCGGAAGAGAGGGGTTACATGGGAGAATGGCCTGGTTGAATATCAGACATGCTGTGGCATTTTGAACAGACTGCAAGGGTTTGGTAGGGCAGGTCGGCAGATTAGTTAGCAGGGTGTTGCAGTATAGGCGGGAGATCCGTACAGCTTGGACCAGTGAGGAGCGTTCTTATCTTTCTGATAGCGATGCTATTTGCTGTACTTTGAGATTCTTCACAAATGGAGAGGAGGACATGGCTGTATTCTAAAAGGACTCAATCCAGATTGGGCAATGCCCAACATGTCCAAGAGGTTGAGGACAAGGGAAAAGGAAAGGGAGGAGGCTCTAGCAGTCAACAAAAGCTTCAATCACCCTGAGAAGAAGTCTCTGGAGTGTGGGTCTACCTGTGAGGTAGAAGGACAGGTTGGTTAGAGAATGCACTGCAGGGTATAAGATGGGAAGGAATGGAGAGATAACGGTCTGTTGGTTTATTGAGCAGTGGTGTCACTCTATCTGTTTTAAAGGCAGCTGGGACTGAGCCTGTGGACAGAAGAGTTGATCAGAGAGGCGATGAATGGTAGGATGACATTTAAGATGATGACATTTAAGATTTAAGATGATGAAAGAGGGGGTAGGTTCAAGTGGGCAGGTACTGTAGTAGTCCAATTTGATACTAGTGTTTTGACCTCTACTGTGGAGAGGGAGGAGGGAGCATTTAGATTACTGATGGCAGTGTAGGGCAGGGAATAGAGGGAGGGAAAAGGAGTGGCTAATCTCATACATTTAATTTGAGGTTACATTTTTCGGTTAGAAATTTCAAAACAATGTTTATAAATAACTTTATATATGTCATGTTCGGGACGTATCTGTGTTGCAGAGATATTTATAAAAATGATCAGACTAAATAGCTAGCCCTGACCTGGTGCTAGCTTTTTGTAGCACGAAGCCATTTAATACATTGTACCTTTTTAAGCCTTCAAGAGCTCTGAAACTACATTTGATCATATTTAAGATTACATTAACTTTGTCAACTTGTTCATATTTAGCTTCCACACATATTTACAATACTGACATGTTTGTAGGCTTCAATAAACAAGTATAAATGATGAGTGAACGTGCATTTTTGCATGTGTCTTGCTGCAAAACTGAAAATATTGCAATGTACAGTACCTTCACATTTTACTTGTGCTGCTTATTTTAGTCTCCAAAAAAGCATCAGACTTTACAGTATTTAACAATTTTATGAAAAACAGTACATGTTAGAATTTTGTTATTTTTTAACAGCAATCTATTATAGTGCAGAGTGAGGAGGGAAGAACATAGAACAGTTTTCTGAAGTAGGAGGTGGTTGAGTGGATTTTGATTCGGTAGACCGTCTTCTTCCCCTGTGACTCATTACCATAGTGGGTGCAGTGGCGCAGTGGGTAGAGTGGGGTGACAGGTGATCACAAAGTTACTGGTTTGAACCATAGAACTCTATGGTTTGAACCCCGCTCTCTCCTTGAAGAGTGTCTAAGTGTCTCTGAGCAAGACACTTGGTGGTTGGATGGCGCTTTGCATGGTAGGCACCACCATCAGAGTATGAATGTGTATGTAAATGTGAAATAATCATTACAGCACTTTGAGGGGCCTGAAGGTTAGAGAAGTGCTAGGCCAGTATAACTGTATTCCATTTACCTCCCCTATCTAGCACGAAGTATCACTACACAAACAGTTATCTGCAGTGTACTTTACAGCAGCTTGAATTTCCACACCATTGTAAGTTGTCTGGCCTTTCTGATCACTAAATAAATATTCTTCTCATAACTTCTCATATTCTATAGTGGCCTTCGTGTGCTATGGAAAATATTTTAATTATCAGTTCCGTAAGTCGTAATTACTAGTGGGAAACTTGTAAACATTTCTGAGTTAGGGTGACCTTCAAACTTTCAACATGGTGGAGAAGTGGAGATCTTGAGTCCATACTGTATGTAGGCCTTGTGATGTTGAGTATGGAAGCATGGATTCCATTTTTCATTTTATTCCGACAACAAAACACTAGAACATGACATACTCTTGATTCAAATTGGATGTAAGGTTTTCGATGTATGTTAAAGCAGCATATGTCTTGTAATTAATTTCTTTGTAGTAATAAAGTCAACATTTTAACACAAATGTGTTATCTGTCCTGATTGTCAAGGACACTATCTTTTGAAACATCTATCCAGACTGTATTTATTGTACATCACCAGTACCTGCTAGCCCTGTACAGTTAGAAGAAATATGTTTTTCCAAGTGCTTGCACTTTGATGTGCACAGTCACACTACTGCTTTTGTTTAATTTGGTTTTATGAGTGAGTGTTCTTTCTTCCAGATAGAACCACATGTGTATTTGAAACTACAATCAAATGTGTCACACAACGAAAGCAACTAGCTTATATGTCAACCGCAACGAGCTGAAGAGGATACATCTGCTCACTTGGGTGGTAACTTGGTGAGAGTGACCACAAAGCACTCACATCTCACTCTGGTTTGTTCTGGTCATATTTGTCATAGATCCTGAATCTGTCATAACCCTGACAGCTCCAGGTGGTGATATACAGTGACATTCTATCATCAACACCTACTCACCATAAATCTATGTAGTATGTACATCTTAAGTGCATACTGAGTGACATCATTTCCATTCTACATATGCACTGATGACTCACTGTGCATCTGTAATGATGTGATTTTAATACAGGCTTGGTGCTAGACAGCAAAATTGTTGTCCATTGTTGAAAATTGGCTGGAGAGTAGAATCTTCCAACATAAATTACACAGAGGACAGAGAAATAGAGAAGGCTGAAAATAGGGTTAAAATAAAAAATATTTCCACACACATTCGTGAACACACCTCTCAAATATTTTATTGGATTTTTTTTTTTTACCCTTTCATATATATATTTTTTACTGTATTCAGGCCTAGAGGCAGAGGTAGATGAGAAGGGCGTATGGGTAGGGAGAGAAAGAAGGATGCATTCTCATTTTGTGTGAATTTATTATGCTGCTTAATGTTCTGTTGGATACAGGAAACTGATATTCAAGCAACTCAATCAAATAAAATAAATATCAGGTAAATATATTTAACTTATTTTAAATACATTTTATAAATATATACAGTATATCCATATATAGCACCTTGGTTTTTAAATAGTTTTGAAAGTGCTTTACAGAGTAATAAACAAAACAACAGGAATCATTAATGCATTAAGTCTAACATGCTAAGTACAGTACAATAATCCAATCACTGGAATAAGCGATAAAACACAGAACTTTAAACCTTATGGTGTCCTTTGTGTCAGAATGACCCAAATCACTAGCTCTTTGTGGCAGATAGAAGGCGCTAACCCTAATTCTATAGCTTACACAGACATATGATACTGTATGCACTGCTGGCACAACAAGGTGTGTGTTTGAAACCTGAGGACAACAGGAGGGTTAAAAGGCACATAAAAACAAACAAATACATAAAGAAGTAATTAATAAAGAAATAAATACACACAGCAATAACAATTAAAAACACACATCTACTCATGTATGATTTCATATATGATTAGATGTCGCCCTCTGCTGGCAAAATTCTATATAATTAAGGGCGACAGGAGAGTTAAAAATAGCCCTGTACTGTATGTGTGGATACGTTTGCGCGATAGTGGAGAAGTGGGTAGAGCGGGGCAATAGGTGATTGAGAAGTCACTGGTTTGAAACCCGCTATCTCCTTACCAAGTGTTGGGGTGTCCTTGAGCAAGACACCTAACCCTAACTGCTCCCGGTGGTCAGGTGGCTTATTGCATGGCAGACACCACCATCGGAAAAATTCTATATAAATCCATTACGATCCATCCAGGAGGGATAACATAACAAGTGGTGTGGGAGGTAATAGGGGATCAGAGGAAGGCTAGACTATAACACTGAATTTCAGAAGACTTAAATGAAAAGATAATTTTCGACAGCCGAATCTTCTCTGGAAACTTATTACAAAGTCTGGGAGTCCTGATGGGACCTGTCACCTTTGATTTTTAGTCTGGAATTAGGAACCACCAGGAGAGAAACTTTTGAGGACCTCAAAGGGGCTGTGATGGCACATGCGGAGTTAAAAGGTCAGAAAAATATTGTGGGGCCAAACCATTTTGGGCTTTGACAGTGATAAGGACACATTTACAATTAACTCTAAATAAAACTAAGCAGAGATTTAAGTTGGAAATTTACAAGACATTTTCGAGATATCCTCTGAGAATAGAGTTGTACATTTGTGAAGTATTTCAACCCATCTATCATAAGCATGTAGCCTCCAGCTTCAGTGTCAGCATTGTACTGGTACTGTAGCTACAGGCATGGTTTAGTTGTGATAGTGAAAGAGGCTCGAAAAGAAAAATGGCGGTACCTACAGATAGATCACCTGCCAGGTATTTGCGTGTAACAACCATTTGGTATGTCAGGTTAATAAGCATCTGCACTTTGAAGAGAAATTGCCTTAAATTGGGCAGAGCCTACTGATTTAGATGAGGTTATAGCTTTTGTGCATCAGGAACAAAAATTTAGTGGACATGCATGGATATCACTGATTACATTTACAGGCAATTCAAATGGGATTTGTGGTACAGCAGAACAAGTTACTATGACAGATCAAATTCAAGGTGTGGAACTTTGAAGAGTGCAACGTTTTAAGCACCAGAAATGTCTCTTTAAAGTCCAGATACTCATGATATGGTGATTCTGGGTTAAAGTATAATTTAAGTATTTTCTCATGGCTAAATTCAAGGTATAAGATCAACTGCAGGTATAATACAAGGAAAGTGTGTACTGCATTTCCAACCTTGCAAAATGAAGCAAATTCCTTGCTTATACAATTACACATTTTTTGGGATATTATTACCTACAATGGCCCTAATACGCCATTGTAGTAAAATTCTCAAATGTTTTAGAATCTGTGAAAAGCTTATTTCTGCAAGAATCTAGCCGCAATGGAATAAAAGAGAGAATGACGAATTACTGTTTTGTTAGACATGAATGTCTTAATTTGAGAGATTTCCAAAGTTGAAAAAGCTTGACTGTATGACAAATGTTGTTTGACTGTTCAAAGTGAGGTTGCTGCCAGAAACACCCAGCTTCCTAAAGTGCGGAGAAGTCGTTTATACCGATTCTGTAAATACACAATCATAGTAAATGTATTTTTATTTTTCAGTATTTGCTCAATCACAAATCCCCAGTATGAATAGTATTAAAATGTTATAGGGATGTATGGCAAGTAACTATTGCTTTCTCTGTCTCTTTGGATTTGCATGCCTGACATCCTTTCTTTTCTCCCCTGCAAAATGTCCCCCCCCTTTCACACTCTGTCTGTCTCTCTGAGTGTTCACTGCAAGGAGAGGATACATGAGTCACACACCTGCCCGGACACCTGTCACATTGACTGGACACTCACTAGAAACACAAACACACTGGCTAGATAGTTTGTTGTGTACTTAAAACTGTGGATTTGCTTGTTTGAGTATTTACTTTTAACTTGAATGTTCACGTCACACACTAACAAACAAAACATGTAATAGAGCAGTGAATGAAATCTTCAGACACTGAAATTAAATGTTTTCACATTGACTATTGGGTTACATTTTAAGGCATAAAGTCTGTTTGAAAGCAGACGTTTATGATTTAATACTGATAAAGAGTAAAGGTATTTTTTCTAGTGAGGACAGTTTAGTCAGCACAGCCTGGGCCAAGATAAGATCACTGCTTTCTCACTGGGGGTAAATCTATAAACTGTGTGTGTGTGTTTGCTCATGTTTAGCCTTGTGTGTTGTGTCTAGAAAGTGTGCCTACATTTGTATTTGCTTTCAATGAGTATGCATGTGTGTAACTCCACTCCATTCTCCATTTCTATTCTTGCTGTGTTGGCACTTCTCATAGCAGCCCTGTGGCTCCCCTCCCAGGAAATAGGCCTTTACTGTTAATGGCCTATTTATTTGGCACTCGCACACACACACACACACACACACGGTGAGGGAGAGGCACATTTATGGGTGAGAGATAAATGGATGGATGGAGGTAAGAGAAAGTAAAAGGAGAGAGGGCAGGTGAGAGGTAATATAATATTGATTGAGCCTACACTGCCTTCATTCATGAAAGCATTTCATTTGCATTCTATTATAGCCTGGTGTCTGATGTCAACTGGCCCACAGGAAGTGGAGTGTTTTATGCTCGCCATACACTGTTTGGTTTTGAAGCCACCACGCACCACATACTTACTGTGTGTTCAATATGGCCTAGTGTGGCAGATAGAAGCCGCTAAACCTAATTCTACAGCTTACACACACATATGATGTGCACTGCTTGCACAACAATGTGTGACTTTGAAACCGAGGACAACAGGAGGGTTAAAAGGCACAAAAAACAATACAAACACACAAAGAAATGATAAGTAAATACACATAGCAATGACAATTAAAATAACCATACAATCATACACAATCAGATGGTGGTTCAAGACTATATTTTTAGGGCATCACGAGGTTAAGGACTGTGGCATGTAAATTATCTGGATACAAGGAGCTCTATGCAAATTTTCCATAATAGTATAATTAAAAATGTCAAACAAGTCCAAAAATGACACGTAAATACATGGCACAAGCTAATTTGCCCAAACATAATAATACAGAACATGCTCACACACAAACCGACATACAGTACAAGAACATACACCCCCACACATACATACACTTCCTTACATACCAGACGCTCACCAAAGTGGTACACACCAATGGCTTCACTTTTACATTGACCTCTTTTCTCTCTCAGAAGATAGTCAAATCTGTGTTATGAGTGGGGGCCGTGTGTGTTGTTACTGTACCCTGTGATGTAGCTAACGGAGGGGGGAGGGGGGGGGCAATGGGTCTGTATACAGTTCATATATTGTGGCTCTAGGGCAGTGACCCTGAACCTACTCCTTCTTGGCACCTCCTATTACTTTTAGCAGAGGCAATCTCAGCCACTTCCTGCTACTCCCCATCCCCATCTATTACAACTCCTCTCTCTGTTTATTTGTTACTGTAGCCTTCATTCCTGTCCTTCTGAGCCTGCAGTGCCAATAGTATTTTTCTTTCCTTCTCTGTATTCACATTTCAGTCAAGTCCACTCTCGTCTTAATAAATCATTTATTAAAATATTCGCAATAAGTTATCACAATTATCTTTGGCGGAATGGCTAGCTCAGGGGGCTCCTCATCATACGCATGTATGTGGGTATCTAATCATTTTAACCCCCCGAACAAGAGCCTGCAGCAAAACAAGCACGAAAAAGCAAACATGACCTTAGACACATACAGAAGACAAGCACCACAACCAATCAGAAAAAGGAAGGAGCAGGGGAGGTGGTGGGGTCTTGCTA
>JAODUG010021277.1:7713-21397 GCA_027564795.1 Aphredoderus sayanus
TGGTGATATTTATCTTATTTCCATACTTTCAGCAATTCAGCTAGTTTGATCTGAAGACACAAAGAGTCATGTCATGGGATGGAAACCACTTCACACTGTGGCAATGTACACCAAGGGGGTTAACCACAAAATGACCTCTGCATGATACACTTGTGTGCCCAAGTCTGTTATGAGCAGAACTAGTAGGCAAACCAAACAGAGGTCATGGTCATATACAAACAGGGACACACCAGAATAATGGGTTGAAGTTTCATTTTAGAAAAGAAATGCTATTCAAAAGTAAAAAATAAAAAGTGTTCTCACATGTGAAGTTGGAGTGGATGGAGCTCACAGCCAGCAGGCTGTTGACGGTGATCTGGTAGATGATGTGAAGCAGGAGGAAGCCCAGGCTGGTGAAACACAGGGACTGGAGCAGTCTTCCTGTGTGTCCTGAGGAGAGTCAAGCACACAGTTACATGTGTCCTTTTACTTTCTAGTGTCTGTGTTGTCTTTCTATTGAATGGAAACCATCATACCATCAGCATCATGGCATACACTGTACATGATAATGGGAGTAAAGAGCAGTTTGTATTGAGTCTGCCCTTCAGTTAAATCCTCTTCTGTGGAAGACGATTTATAATATTAAAACTATAAAGAACGTGCCTGTACTGTGGCCCTCACTTCGACAGATGCGGACAGACTGAAGAGAAATTACAGCTGCTTAACACATGGCTGTTTTATAGTTCACCTACAGCTATTTGGGGTAATTTAAGGAGTTGTTATGGCGAGGACTGTCAGCATTAGGGGGATACTTTAGACCTCCTCTTAGTGCTCCTCAGGGCACAGAAGGCTCTTCCATACCCTACTGTTTTCATTGTGACAGTTATCCAGTTGTCTCTATGATAAGAGATTGGATTGCCTCATACTGTACAGTGGAGACACTCGCAGTAATTCAGTCGTTCCTGGAGAGAAGTCCCTTCTGTGTAGCCTCATTAAATTTAATGCATCCTTGTTGGGAACTCAACAGTTTTACTGTGGCGTAGCACCATATCCTGGATAAGATGAGACACTCCTTCCAAGCAGCAGGCTATCATGGACTAATCATGGACTAACCTTATCAAATGCTCCTAACAACAGCCTAAGCAAGGCTTATTAAATGTTGAAGTGAAAACAATTTGTGGTAATTTCCCATTGCAACTCCCTTGACACTCACAAAGTGGGATAAGAATGCCAGTAAATGCCAGGTATGATAACCGTTAATTAGCGCCTAGACTCAAATGGGTCCTTATGCTCTGAAAAGCAAGACTGCTTTAGCTTCATTCTTTATCTTCTGCAATGAGAGACTTTAGTGTGACTGCCATCTATATGGGATTCTTGACAACGATCACAAATCATTATGTTGTCATGTCTCATTATGCAGTCACAAACTGCCATCCCTGGAGTGCAGCCAAGGAATTGTTGAATGTTAACTTTATTCTTTTCTATATATTTCCTAATCAGAGGCTTATTGAAATATAGTCCTGTTGCAAACATGTGAGTTTGCCAAAAAGTACGTAGGTCAAATGTAGGTCAAATATCTGGAAAATAATTCCAGAGATTTAATTATGATATTTATATTCAGAACAACTTAAAATTATACCTGTAGATCCTTACCTGAAAAAGGTACATTAGCATCAACATACATTAAATCAGCAACAACATATTTAAATACTACCATGTTAAGGCACTTTTACAACACATGGTTTACTGTTCACCTTACAGAGAATACTCTCTTTAAATACCTATCAGCAGTTACAGTAACATGTTTATTGGGAGGTTATAGTAATACCACCATGGAGCACTGAGTTAATTGGACTGCAATTACAACCTTATAAAGTAAATAACTAAGCTAAAGTTAAGATGATGTTCCATGCTAATTTGGGATGAACGCCTTCGCATCTTTAGGCATATAGCACTAATGTGGCTTCTAGAAAGAAATGACACCTAATGGATTAGAACTAAAATGAATATCCAAAATGAATAACTAAAATGAAACAATCAAAACAAGGCATTCAATAAGATGTTTTTAAAGCTTAATCTAGGGACATTGTAATGTTTATGCAATGTGTAATGTTCGGAGAAGAGGTAGGACCCAAGAGATAAGGGAATTTGTTATCTAATGTATATTAAAAATGTACACTTCCTTCAAAAGAAAAATGGGTTTTTATTATATCTAATGCTACCTCCCTCAACAGGTGTTAAACGTGCCAGCTGCAGTAGCTTCCCAAGAGAGGAACTATAATGCCATTCATCACCTGCTCGCACACACATCTTTTACACAAGTACATTCAATTACTGTATTGTTCTTTAGCTAAAGTAACCTTTTGTATGGTACCGTTTAAAATAATGGAATTGTATGACTTATTACTTATAATTTACGCATTCATGTAGGGTGTCTTGAAACAGTTATGACATCTAACATCAAATAGAAGAAATTGCTGGGTTTAAATACTTGTCTGCAGTCTAATAACTTGTTATCTCAGATACAGTACTATAGTATGCAAATATATGCAAGTATGTGCTGTATGTACTGTATGTATTATAAATGTGGGATTTCTGCAACCACGTCCACCAACATTCAACCTGGCCAGGAGACTTTTCTCTTTAACTATTAATGAGAATGTAAGTGGACCACTTTCTCAGCTTTCTATCTTCCTTTACTTCCTGATTGTTATTTCAGCTGGAGACAAGCAGAGAGAGACGACTCACTGACTGACTGTTGTTCCTTCCATCAATATGTCCTTATGTATTATTAAGCATTGCATGTGGGCTCCCACAGAAAGCCCATAGTGGTCAGAGAGGTGTCTCGTTAACTATTTTACAGCGAAGGAAGTCCATCGCTTGTGTGTGTGTGTATATGTGGTGACTGTGGTTGTGAAGAGAGAAAAGTCACACACACACATACACTTTAATCTATCTATCTGTCTATGTATCCATCCCTCCATTAAAGTATCGATGTAGATTTGGACCTTGTACTTCTCTCAAAGTCCTGGCTGAACTATGATTTCTACTGTAAAATCTTAGTTCAGCTTTTTGTTTTCTCCAAAAGGAAACAATCAAGCAACAGACCACCTGCCAAATCCACCGTCACCATGGTAAATTAAGTCCTCTGGGGGAAAACCGTTTCATTAAAGAGGGTGCTATTGTGATCCATAGTGCACGCATACAGTGTTGTGTGAGATAAGTTAGAACAGTGACAATGTGACAGGAGGTAATTAAAGCTTACCTTGCATTGTTGTGCTCGTAGGCTCCGCGAACAGTGGAATAAGCAGGAGGTATATGAGGTAGACAAAAGACAGGCCATTGTACCTGAACAGACACGCTGTAGAAGCAAACAGAGATCAAACAGTCAGTAAGCTAATAAAAGCATTTTAAGCAAACTTAATCTAATTTGAATCCGTTTACAAACTTCTTGAGATATGAGCATCAAAATGTTGTTCCTAGTTTGCAACCCCCCTTGTGCAATGACATAAACCACAACAGCGTAACATAAAGAATAGAAATGCACATATTTGATTAAAGATAATAAAACTAGATAAAAACATCAGAAACTACAGTATCTAAAAAAAAAAAAATAGAAAAATGTCACATTTTGAAAGCGTCTTGCAAGCCCACATACAATTATTTCAAATTTACATTTGTAATAAAACGCAACATCAGTCATCACACATTATTAATATGATCTACTGTATAACACTGTGTTGCATTCACCCAGCAGGGCACAGCCAGATAGTGAAAGCCTGTCAGTGTGATAAGACGTTATCAGGACTAAGACTCAATCCTCTCCTCCCAAACAAACAGCCTTGAACGAGCAGAAGCTTCCTAACTGCACAGTTTGTCATAATGTAGCTACTGTAGAAACAATCACAGCTGCAACAACACAGAACTTGTAAATCCATAATGAATTTAAGAGAAAAAAAACATCATACAGTAGTTCTACCGTAAAGCTACGACAAATCTAGTTCCAATCAAAAGCAGCAATCACTGGGCATTAAAGAGACAGTTCACAAGTGCTGATGTTGAACTCAAGTTTTGAGTTCTCAATTTATCAGTTTGGAATTATTAAATAATTGCTCTGAAGTCCGAACGTGCTTTGACAGATTGTTTTTGCACAACAGTATACAGTATGTTTAGGTACTGTGGATTACATTTAAATGCTTACAGCTGATTAAAGCTTGACCTCATTTAGTTTCTACTATACTATAATGCTATAACTAAGTGACTGCTTTAGAATAATATATCTCATATACAGTAAAATGGATTAACATGAAAAAATTATGTATCCTTCTATAACAGAAAATAAGACTTAACATCAAAAAGTCTGATCTGCTGTATGCTTTAACTGACTCTTACAGTGAAAGATAAAGCCACAAGCATATATTTGATATATACTGTAGATAAAGGGACTAGCCACCAGAGCAGATACTGTATTATCACAGAGCATTTCACTCACTGATAGCTGAGAAGTTCTCTAATATCCTACCTACTGTCACGTTTTGTTCCTGTCTCGCCGGCATGAGACCGGACTGTACATTGTTTGCACCTGGGGTGATTAGGAATCGGCTTCACCTGGGGTGTTTTTGAGTGTATTTAAGGCTGGTGGTGTTTAGTGTTTGGTTGTGGGTTTTTGGTTATCATGTTTGCATTTGGGGTTACGCCACAGATAACAGTCACCGTCTCAGTTTTTGTACCTTTTTGTGTTGAACTTATTATACCTTTTTGAGCTTACGCTCTTTCTTCGTTGTCATTCTTTATTTTTTCCGCCTGCACTCGCACGGGACGTGACACCTACAGCTCCTTTAATGCAGTACTTCAGTTTACAAATAATTTTGAACCACCCACTTTAATAAAACCATTGTGAAGCCAGTAATTTGCATTGCTATGCGCACACACTGTTCAACTTCAGCCCCTACCACAAACAAGTCCCACCAAACTTGGCTTTGCTGAATGTGATGATTAAATGTGCAGGAAACCAAACCATTAAATGATACAGTATATTGTTCTGCAGCCACACAGATGTGCATGGTTACTTAAAAGTGTTACACTATTGTGCTGCAACATAGAGATCATTAATTTGCAAGTACTTCAAAATACACAGACAATCCAAATGATCTTAAATGCCCATCTTACCCAACAGCCAACACAACCTTAGAAGTCAATTAAAGTGCATAACTGTTTTGGGACACAGGAATTGAGAATTAAATTGAAACAATAACAAAAAAAAATATGAATTAATAAGTATTTGCTGTTCCTAAATATCTTGTGAGCAGAATATGTATTTTCACATGCATGACTGCTCTTGGTTAAGAAAGAACGCACACTGACTTCATGCACAGTCTGCTTGACCTCACATATGTTGCGGTTAAATCAACACATTTTCAGCCTGGTTCCCTTCTCAAGATACATTACCATCTCAAACTATCTAGGCACCCTTGAGTCCTGAACTACTGAAAGGATACACATAACTGCTTAAAAATGTATTCTTATTATAGTTCAATCAAAAGACCTAATACTTTACACTTGGCCTAGACCTCGTCCTTCTTGCTAAAGCACAAGCACTGAATAAGCCAACTTCTCAGAGGTGTCTCTACAGAGCACAATGAAACGGACAAAGAAAACATTGAGACCTGAATGGTCCTTCCGTCCTCTCACTACATAGGCCATGAATATGTGTATTTCTGCAAATATGCAGAATTACTGTATTTATACTTTTAATCTTAATCAAAAATGTACGTACTTGTATCAGTTCTTTTGAAGTACTGAAAGATACTACTGACTACTTGGTGAAATGTTTTCACAAGCTCCACAGAGATAAAAGTGGGGTGTTCAATAATGTAGTCTACATGTGCAATAATATTGCACATGCTCTTATTATTTACCCAAGTCGTAATGTAATCCCAATTTGCAAATGCGGTGAAACATTTGCTAGCCAGAGAGAACTTTCTAGCATCTATTGTGCTCATTAGGTAGGCCTACTGCTGGTGGTGGTGCTAGCACACAGTCACTACTTGACCATTTGGCTTCACTGGATGACTCACCCTCCAAGGATTTTAACACAAGGAGAGAAAATAAACTCCAATTGTTTTCAGACATTAGATTACTGCAGAATCCCTATCCGTCAGTGAATCAAGTCTTTGTCCCTCACAGTAAAAGCTATTATTACAGCACACAATGCCCTGCCACAGTGTAGTAAACCAGTCTTAGATGTGGTATTGCAATGAAGTCCAAAAAACATCTATGTCATGATAGAAGATAAGAATGTGCAGGTCCATGCCAGAGCCGGGCCCCGACAGACACCACATGAACTCAAACCTCCTCCAACAAAAATAACAGAATTTATGACACGTTTTCTATACCTCCACTTTATACCAGACCAGGAAACCCAGCACACCAAATAATATTTATTCAATAAGGGGATTTGACAGTTGCATGCCACAATGTGTGCAGAAGGGGATGAAAAACATATCGACTGTACATTTTAACAAGGAACATTTTCTTTCTCTTTCAATTTTGACTGAGAAAGAGGCTTTTCTAGGGTTAATATATTAGATTACATTAGATCATAGACTGATAGAATTTGTGTCGTAAGCCAGTAAACTGTGATGGGGCTTATGGGGATAGTGTCGAGCTGGGTGTAATTCATGGGGGTCTTCATAAAGAATACTGTAAACACATACTGAACACAGTGGATGGACATGGCATTTGTTTGTTCTTGTACGTGTGTGTGTGTGTGTGTGTGTGTGTGTGTGTGTGTGTGTGTACTTTATCCAATCGTGTGCACCGGATTCACTTTTTATTTTATATTAAATGTGACGTCACTTTCGCTAAAGCACTTCCTTTGTACTGAGATACAGTAACTGAATAATGACTGAAAGCCAAACATATGCTACATATGGAAACTCCCTGCCTAAACCAAAAGGGCTTCGGAAATCAAATAATGACACTCGATTTTACACACTACCACTTTAAGCATCCGGGCATCAGCTGGCACCTCCTGTCGGCTTCAGTAATGTGTTGCTGGCTGGAGGACCTACTACTGCAGCCTACCCACTAACACAGGCCTGCGGGCCTGCCCTGCATGTGCTCCCACGCCCCACGCTACCCAGATAAAATACAGTGATAAAGTAGATCTTCATAGCCTGTCGGCTATAGTTAACATATAAACAGGAGACTGGACTGTTTGATCAGACGTTGAGACAAACTCTGTGTGTATGTGTGTGTGTGTGTGTGTGTGTGTGTGTGTGTGTGTGTGTGTGTGCTCGTGCATGCACACTGTCAATTTATGTTTGTACAGTACATGTTTGCCAGTAAATGTTTGAGTGTGTGCGTACGTGTGTGTGTGTGTGTGTGTGTGTGCTTGTGTTTAGGTGGACGTGTCCAGTTAGTGTACATGCGTGTATGCATGCGTGCGTGTGTGTGTGTGTGCATGCGTGCGTGTGTGTGTGCGTGCGTGCGTGTGTGTGTGTGAGTGTGTTGCGAGGTAAGGTAACTACATACACAAAGCGCCCAACAGCCCTGCTCCTTTGTATAGAGGCGATGTCAGACATGACAGGAAGCCGTCAGCAGGCGGCTGTGTCGGCAGGCTGCGGAGAAGCGCGGGGACGCATGCAGGGATGGAGCCAGATGTGTTTGGAGTCAAATGACATCTGTGACGCACCGTTGCATTGACTCAGCGCGGATGGGACAACTGGCCTGGATGTCACCTCTGTCAACTCATCACATTGGGCCTACTTTTATCTGACACGACTAACTAAACACACATCAATTTCTTTTAAATAAATCAAAAAGAAACCCCGTTTGTTTGCATTCGTGATCGATGATACAGTAGCTCCCCAGGTCCTAGTGAACTTGGACCAAGAGGCGGCCATTTTCTGGATTAGCAGCAAGGACAAATGCTAAAGATTTGAGGCGGAAAGGGAAACCAGCCGGTGGTCAGCATGATGACTGACATGTCTGCTGAGGCTGGCAGGAGTTCGCCTGGTGTCTGCTACACATCCTAGCCCTGCTCCCGCCCCTGCATACATACATACACACATACTGTATGCACAGTGCCATGCCCTCCTCCCGCCAGTTGCAGTGAATGGCGAGTGCTCATGTGCTTTTGAATAAACATCAAATATTTAAAGGTATGTTTACGATAACAGGAAAGCAATTCTTCTCCCTCTCACAACCGCATTATTAATTCATACTGTTAAAACGACTTTCCACGAATTAATGGAGACAATGCGTGGTCTCACATTTGCTCTTTGGAAATAAAGAGCAAGTGGGACTGTCAGTTGATGCACTATGGGCTGTCCTGAGTGGAGCTCACCTAAAGAAAGCACCCAGTATGCTGTCATCTTTGAAAGTACTTCAGCCTTACAAGCCACTCAACTTATGTTCAGTCACAGACACCACCACAAAACCTCACTGGCAATTATATATTAATACTATTCAATTGTGGCCCACCACAAAATTATAGCTTATAACAAGTGCTATATCACAGCAGCTGCATCCAAAGTGTAGTAGCAACAACCAACCTTCTGGCACATATATCTTAACAATCTATCATTCACTCTGTTACAACTATACACAAATGATGGTCTAAGGCTAAGCAATAGAGATGCATTAAACACATTTTTTGTGCATGGCAATAGTGGGAAATAAAATTGCAATAAGGTCAAACGGACATGTAATATTGTGCACCTGTTAAGAAATGGAGAAATAAGAAAATAAAGAAACAAACATAAAAGCACTCATGGTGTTCTTATAAAAGAACAAATCAATAAAACAGGAAGAGATAACACTTACATTACATTAATACAGCAGTTATATGAATAGGAACCTCTCAACATGCCTGTTACCATAAAATACAAAAAGCAACAACAACAACAAAAAAAAGACGACAAATGACAGCTAATGTTTAATTGAGGCCGAAAAAAACGTATAAAAATATTAAACCTGACAAATGAGTTAATGCAAGATAGCGTAATAAAAGTATATAAGTAAGGATATAAAAACACAATAACTTGTATATACTATATGTGAGAATATAGGCGTTGCAATACATTTGATGGATTTTTCAAAAACAATAATGTACTGATATTTAGCAAAAAGATGGGAAACATCACAACATAGCATAATGAGCTTGACCGTATCCATGTCGGTAGTGAAAGATGAATTGTGACTACATCGGCTGAAAATGATTTTTTAATTAATGTTTTAACCCTAATTTACAGTAATGCAATGTAATTTAATAAAGTGGAATTTAAAAACAATACAATACGAACTGAACAAGCTGTGCTGGTTATTTAAATTAATGTTGGATTCATTTAGGAACTCAACGTTAGACGTTTTTATGTTGACCCTTTAAAGTGTAATGCAAGTATCATTGAGTAGCCTATATAGCCTACTGTACAGTAGAGTAATTACTGAATACCCATTTTATAATAGGCTTAACTACACCATTATTTTGCAAAAATGAATGCGTTAAAACTGTGTGTGAAAAAGTGAACTTACCGGTAGCCAGGCATATTGGAAGAAGTAACCTGAAGATCAATCCACACACCACTTCAGAAGCCATCGCTTTGGGGAACCTGTGTTGAATCCAGGTAAAAGGAGCGGGGGACTGTTAACCTAAAAGGGGTTCTCTGACATCCCGGAGTCCTGATCTCTGTCAAATCCCAGTTGTAGTCAAACAGGTGAGTTCTTCCATGCGGCCACATCAGTCCAATACTCTTCCTAATGATATCTTCATTACAACAATTCCCCATTCAGAGAGTGAACATTCACCACGTTTCGGCAGGTCTGTTGTATCTGTTTTGCATTATACAAAAAATATACCTTTATCCTAGTAACGCCTGTGTGTGCATGGTTTAGACTACAGTAATTAGAATACAGTGCACACTAGTGCATGTTGAGCGCTGGACAACTGACTCAGGTGAGCGAACAGCGGTTCAGTCACCGCAACAACAAAAAAAGCCATAGAAAAGCGTTAACAAGTTCAAGTTCAACAGCCGACTTCAATGAAACAAAATTCCGAAAAAGCTCCATACACTAAAATGTGGTCATAATGTTAACTTGTTGGGTAAAATATCAATTTGACAACACCATCTTAAATCCACCCGTTCTTCTCAGTGTCCTTTGTGAAATTAGAATTTCTGACTTCTGGTGTTGGCTGGCGTAGCCAGCAGACCTACACAGGATGCTGCTGTGATTGACATTTGATCCAGCCACTCAGGACATCCCAATGGGCTAGCAGACTCCAGATAATTGGGAGCAAGAGGAGGGACTGGATGAGAGGCAAATACCGCAAGCCAAAATACGTTAAAAATTTAATACAAGCCTGTATAAAACTTCCCCCCAATTGATAAAAAAAATATTATTCACGTGAGCATATATAATACAAATTGTTCCCCAAATAGTCAATTGAACTTCGTGATCTGTCCTCAGCCATTAAATGACTGTGGTGTGCACAAGAAATAAGTAATAGACCTGCCACAAAATTATAGTTATATCATTTCTAAACGAGTGATATTTAGGATAGTTTAAAGACTGAAACTGATCCGTGCACATCCTTAACTTTATACACAGTTGGTTACCACAACAGCTGGTAAGCCTGCTCCTCAATAAGTGAAAAAGGTCAAATGTATGTGTAGGCCTATATTGTTGCCATAGTCACATACAGCTAAAAGTAAGTACAGACTGTATTTTTGCATGACATAGCCCTAAAACCGATCCTGTATCAATTGATTAACTAATTCATTTATTAATTAGGGTGTCCTCTTAGGCTCTGTTGAGAATAATTGTAACTATTATGGACATAGTTGTATGTCCATAACGGCCCAAATTATTGTAGGCCATTATTAGACTCTAGGCCAATATTATTATGATTATTAGGATTCTTCAGTGTGATTCCAGTTAATTTTTTTAGTGACAGATATCTATACTGTAACTAGGACAAGCTCTTGTCTTGGTACTGGCTGTCAATCATAATGCAGCGTGAACCTTTATTTATTTATCTATCAATATTCCCAGCAGGTGCCATAAAGGAAATTGCTTTTACGATAAATAATATGTGCTGTAGGAATATGGGAATACAATTGAGCAATGGCCTCATACTTACTATTCTCAACTATAAGATACACAGTCCAGTGTCCAAGTTTAAACTTCACGGTGTGATATTAATATTCAAATATAAACACAATCAAGCATGCATTACTTGTATTCTTGATGTGTTTAATGACTATATTGACAAAGAAATGATACACAGATGGACATTTCCTCTAAAGTGCATTAGTCTTTGCTGAGAGGGAAGTAAGGTACTGTGGGAGTCATACAGGCCAAGCGAAATGACCCTCTTGTACCTGCCCATGGAAACGCAAAGCACTTAAACCAACAAAAGTTGTACTTAAGATGAATCATCATTTGGCCTAATCACTGAAATGGATACACTTTACAAATATAAGAACATAAACAGGTCATCACCATTCTTGCTGCCATCCCTTGGACCAGAGCATACGTTTCCCTGGAAAGCCAGGCAGGGTGAATATAATGGATACAACATGCACAGCTTCACGAAACCAGATAGACATCTTCAAAATATCAGTGCTTGATTTGGTTGTATTATTTGAAGTTCAGCCCTGCCAAACTACCCCTGGGATAAATGGGTATCTTAAGCAACCACTTGTCTTTGATTCATTATTCATCCACTCCTTGAAAAGGCTGGAGGTGGATTGATGGACAAACAGTTTTTGAGTATTCCGTTGGGGGATTGCTGAAACTACATTGTGTCCAATATCTATGCAAAAACTGTACATTTTTATACGTCACACATTTATACAGGTATTTTAAAATGTTATCATTCTTATGAATCCACACTACCCATATTTAAAATTCTGTTTGCACTATACAGTACATAACTATGACCATTAATAGGGTTTAAGTATAACTTGGCAGACATGGTAAATATGTATTTACCTTTTTGTTTGCAAAATATAAGAAACTTAAAATGCTAAATTAAATCGTTTAATTTCACAATTGGGATTTGACAGCTGGGAGTTGTGTAGCCTCCCACTGTACAGAAGGAACCAGACATGAAAATGTGATTATCATTTAGAATGTTTCACCATTGATTAAAGTGAAACTTACACCAGGCGTGTTTAACAGGCTGTTTGCATGGATACATGTTTCGTGCATGTAGAAGGTGTTCCTTGTGAATTAGGCTTCCTCGGTGATGTGGTGAGGTGATCATTATTTACTAATCTAGAAAACACCATATGAAAAAGGCATATCTTTCTCATTGTAAGATTCAGAGATGTTTACATGCTGACATTAGGGACGTGCTAGCTGGCTTTCATAGATCAAAATTATTTACCGCCAACCACATTATTGCCTTGCTGTCTGGCTAGATTCATGAGGCTAACTTTAGAAAGCTATTATATTATTGCAAATCGAAGATGGATAATAACATTTGCAGTATTGATCGATGATGCAAAGTCTAAATTGTGTTGTCATAGTGTGCCAAGCATTAGCATTCTAAAGGCCCTTGTTAATGCACGCATCCGGGATTTTTACCTTGTGATAAAGTACTCTCGCTTAGAAGACTGTTTTGTTTTACCAATCAGTGCTGAGTATCTTCACATTACACTATATCCTCAATGATTTACCATCCAAGGGACTACCTTTATGGTCATGCATTATTGAGGACTGCTCTCCCTGAACTGGGAATAGGTTAAGCTTTTATGTTTAGGCTTTTAACACAGCACCTGAGAGGTTAAAGGTAATGCACACGTCATTCCTCCCAAGTGCCAAAGGACAGCCCAGTGTGTTATCTAAAACAACTAACGTCTTGTTTGAATTATCAGGGATATTAGGGAGTGTAGAAGACTTTTCTGTGCTTTTTAATGGGATTTAAATCAGATATATATCTGAAACTCCTCTCTACTCCTTCATCTACACTCTCATATGCAGCTGCTTTTCAAAATATTAAAATATAATATTAAAATATTAATAAAAACAGGCAGAAATGTGGGGTTCTGAGGCACTAAACTGAAATACAATCAGTTTCATTCTGAGATCAAACACTGACATTTCTATGTTGTTAGTCAGGCACAGTAGAAATAATAGAAAAAGAGTAGAAAAAGGTCGCTCTAAATCCCATACATGTTTATTTTCAGAATCCATGGCATAGACTGTATTGTAAGTGATATTAATATCTATATAAAAAGTGTTTCTGCTTGACCTTGAATAGCATAACACTACAGTGTACATGAGCAGCTCATTAGAAAGATGTTTTAGAATGGATGGTGTAACCATTAAAGTCTAGCGGGTGATTCAGATTATACCCATGCAAAGTGTTCATTAGGTAGCTAATGCACATAGAATTAGATTATGTTTATTTTATCATTACAAAATGTTGAATGAGAAGGGATAGTGGTGATTTAGAAGTGGAGTTAAGTCTTGTCCTATAGCAAAATCTCATTCGTGGGTTAAAGTTAGGGTTAAAAATAACAGTAATTGCCCCTCATAAGGAATCAGTGTTTAATCCACTTTTTAAGGGAAATTAATGGGTAGTTTTAAAGTTTTCTACTCACCCTTCAGTCTGTTTAGTGTGTGTGTGTGTGTGTGTGTGTGTGTGTGTGTGTGTGTGTGTGTGTGTGTGTGTGTGGGTGTGTGTGTGTGTGTG
>JAODUG010021288.1:0-16601 GCA_027564795.1 Aphredoderus sayanus
GCGCTAGTGATTTTGTTGATTATCCCTTGATCACAAGGGATAAGAAAAAGGTGCAACCAACTGAAACAGAAAGTTCACTTGATATGTTTAAAGGCTGTCCAGAACAAAATGGAATCTTTACATATTGTACCATTGTCGTCAAAGCCATGTGTAATCTCATGCCCGATCACCATGCCAATGGCACCGTAGTTGAGAGACTTGGACTGGTCCTTACTGAAGAATGGAGGCTGAAGGATACCTGCTGGAAATACTGGAAACAGCAGAGCATATCGATTACGTTTGTCATGTCTGATAAGCCGATCTCTGGAGAAATAGGTTAAGGTATGTGTTTCTGTGTATTTGTGTGCAATAAGAGCTGTTGTGTTTAGTGCCTGTGTGTATTACCTATTTGGTTTTTACTTGGTGAGTAAAAGGCATTCACAACAGCAGCTCCTGTAACCCACCTGAGGGGACAAAAAGATAGGGAGAACTAGGCAAGGGGATATTATACTGCATAGCCTATCAGAATTGGATGAAAGACTGTGATTATGCAGCGGTTAAAAGGCATCATTCTAATATTAGCATACCTATCTTTGTTTCTGTGCTGAGTGGAAGGCCTTGTGGGTGTGTGTGTGGGAGAATGTGAATGCGTTGTGCTAAATGCAGGATCGTACAAGTGCACAGCAATTATAGTATACTCACACCTAGCAATATGAGCATCTACATTGTATGGTGCGTTACAATCTTTATAACCCTGCCTTAAGCCTTGAGCCTTTGCAAATAATTCGCCGGGAAATCCTTACTCGTCTTTGTTGACTTTGACTCTAAGTTTCCTCAGGCGTTTCTTCTGCATATAGTCCAGGTTCTGAAGGATGTTTTCAAAGTACTGCTCCACATTGTAGCTTAGCTAACAGCAACGTGCCAGAAACAGGAAGTAAGACATTTTCATAGTTAAAGATGACACGCAAGCGAACATGACATTCATACTTTAGACACTCACATCCTTGTACTCATTGTTGAGGATCTCGTCATTCATGATGTTCTCAGAATAACCAATCCGCTCGCGAATAGTTCGTGCCTGCAGCGGACAGAAAACACGTTTTGAAAACAAAAATACAGCAGAATATAATCGACAGTGGGCTTACAGTATGTGAGTGATAGACAAACCTTCTCCTCAGCTTCCTTCTTGGTCTCTGCATCCATCCAAGGCAGGTCATTAAGGTTTCTAATGAAAACCTCCCTGATGTCAGTGATCATTTCATTCATCTGAAACAAGCCACAAAAGGCTGTCAAAGGAATACTCACACACACGTTTATGTGGGGGATTGCGGTCACAAGTTTGTTCTGGGTGAGATATAATTTGTCAGTATTATGGAAAGCAACAGGAATGTTAATACTATTTTATTTTTCCACACAAAGGCAGTGTTCCTTGGGAGGTCATGATAAATGCACTCTTAAGCCCAGAGAAGTATACTGTAGTTTATTGAAAACCTTTTTTCAATTAAAATGTTGTAATTTGTGTTCATTGTGCTTAAAAACAATATGTTATAATAACTTGCATATTGTTATCAGGTACGCTGAAGACAACATAAGTTAAAAAAGACGGCTTACTTATTTTAATTGAGACTTTTACCTTTTACCTATTAGGGATTTAAGTTGTGGAACTCACTATAACCAGCTGTGTGAAATCTTTATGAAGCAAATACTACATTTAATCCCATAGAGGCTAATGTTACTGTAGCTAATTATTCAACTGATATACAGCACCATATATAAACATTTTGTGTATGTATATATATATATACATATACGTATATATATATTATAAAACTGCCATTTGCTTTTGTTAACGATGATAAGCAACAATAAAAAGTTAAAAATAATTATAAAACTCTTTATATTAACACAGGTTTCTATCAGAGTGACTTCTGGCTGGCCATTTTTACAACTCTAGTTTGAAAAAAGGACAAACATATTAAGATATCCACTTTCTGTGGATTCAAACCCAAACAAAATCTAGAGAAATTACAAAAATGCTGTAACTAAATCAATAAACATTGCATTCAAGTGACTGCGAATAAAATGACATCACACACCACTGCCAAAATGAACAGTGCCCTGTCAAACACACCAGTGCACCCTCTCCCAGACTTCAAAACCACAATTCTGCTGGGAGACTACAGCGAGCCAACAGAAGCATTCCAGCTTCATCTCACTGCAGCAGTCTCCTCTCCAAAACACAACATGTGGTCAGCCACATACTATTTCTCAATTTGATTGGTATTGATCAATCATAAAGGTTAAAGGAGCACAGTGTACTGTGCCTATTGGCCAGATGGGGGAGAGAGGAATGTGTATACAATTTCACATTCACAGCAATGATGAACTGTAGTGTAGTGTGCATGTGCATGTGTTCCTTCAATTCGTATCCACACAAAATGGCATCACAAGAAAGCTAGTTCCACTTCAAAATATTTTTTGTTAATTGGTACAAATACTAATACAAATATTTAAAAAATATGTTTGCAAACACTAAATCTTACACGCCTCTGACAAAACATACTACATACTTATTCAGATGTTTTAATAAACAAAATAAATACGGTAGCTGTTTCCAGCAGTCAATTCATTCTTATTCAATCATACAAATAACATTCATTATAAAAAACATAAAATGTATGTATAATATAAAATGTATTATTTGGAATGTACTACTTGGAATGTTATAACAGGCAGATTCAGCTTGCACAGTGTACAGTGTACAGTATGTACAGTATACAGAAGCCAAAAAGGCCAGAGTATTTATAGGCGCTAGCTATTGAGGGCTTGTGAATGTGCACACACCTTAGAAAATCCACGTGCTTGTGTGGGCAGGGGTCCAATGAAGATTTATGATGTTTGTACTTTGTATCATGACATGCATAAAGCTGGCACACTAGCAATTTCTCCCACACATACAGTATACTCACTCACACAACCGAATCACACTAAACGCATACACACATATACAGTAGAGCTACCGTGTAAAACAGCAAATCACAGACAATCGACAAATATTCTATTCAAGCAAAATTGTGAGAAAATACACATATTTAGTGAAATGCTCCAGACATGCACCAAATGGAATCTAACTAAAAATGTGGAAATTATACCTCTGCACGTTTTACAGCCTGTCTAATAAATTCGACCATTTTGACAAAATACTCCTACTGACCAATTCTTTACTCTCTCCAGAGAAAGCTTCCTCTACATACAGCCTTCCGACAGCATTGTCCAGGTTGCTGTTGACATAGTTGGCACACTGTCGCCACACTGCCCCTTCTGATGTCGCGCCATAAAGAGCCTGTAGGTAGAGTTAGCACATAAAAAGTAAAGACTGCACTAACGCTTGTGAGACCCAGGAAAAGGAAGTGCAAGAATATGGATGATAACAAGGTTTAGTTACGGCACATTAAGTCATGTGAGAGACATACTTTGCGATAGGCTTTCCTGGTATCCTTGTATGCTTTGCTCAGTCCCACAACCATGCCCATAGCAAAACGCCAAATCATGTAGTTTTGAAGATCTCTAAAAGGACGAGAAAAATATACATGCAGATCTGTATTAACGGCAGTAACTGGAAATGAGGTGTTCATTATACACTGTAAACATCCGTTCATTACTATGTGAGTCTTGGTGTGATTGGTTGACGGTGGTCCAATCGCATAATTCACAACCTCTATTCAAAAATAACTGAAACTTTCTTTGTGTCTTTTAACCCTCCTGTTGTCCTCGGGTTTCAAACGCACACCTTGTGGTGCCAGCAGTGCACATCACGGCTGTGTAACATGTAGAATTAGGTTTAGCATCTTCTATCTGCCACAAAGAGCTAGTGGTTTGGGTCACCCGGAGGACAACAGGAGAGTTAAAAACTCTCTTGCCACATGCACATTAACAAAGAGTACACATACAGTACACACATTAGTTGGCACACACACACACAAACACACACATACCTCTTGGTGTATTTTGGCAGCACATGCTCGAGGCGCCTGTAATAGTTGGGAGAGTAGTTAAGGATGTTCTCTGTGTCAGGAACGGTGATGTTGACGGTGTCCATGATCTTAGATGTGAAATACCTCCAGTCAAACACCTTCAGATCAGGCCCAAAGGGACAGGGAATGCAGAGCAGGTATTAGATGGAGGAATGACTCTCACATGAACACTGGCAGATTAAGGTCTGTTACCTGTGAGTCAACCTCCAGGGTGAAGTTGGCGTTGAGCTCAGCCAGTTCCATCTTGTTATAGAGTAACACCGGGTTATTGCGATCCTCTGGAGTGTCGGTGGCCTGGGGCGAGGGATAATGGGGACAAAAAGAGTGAAAAACAGACAAGGCAGTGAATAGACAGACAAGAAGGGAGAACTACCCATAAAGAGAAATAGCATGTATATATGTACATATAAGAATAATAAATAAAAGAGGCAAAATATGTCATTATATGAAACCCCAAACCCCCAGACACACATACACACACAGATACAAATCTGGGTCTGGATTGGAAGCATATCCAAAAGCAACAAACGTGTTTTGGAGTCGCAGGAGGTCTTAGGGGTCTGTAAATGTCAATGCTTCAACAGTGGAAGCTGCCTTATAAAAGCCTGCAGCAGAGAAGTGTGAAATGGAGCGGAGGCCTGCACACACCAGACTGGAACAGAAAATCTGCTATTGGTTGAGAACAATGTGCCACCAAGGCCAAAGAGAATACTGATTTGTTTCCCAACAATCACCCCGCCAACATGCTTCACTGATTGGCTTCAGTTACTCAACCAAAGTGTGAGGTTTTGATCAGCTACAGCAAATATGCTGACATGTTATTGGAATAAAAAATTACAATGACACATGAAGGTTTAGAATAGTTTGTGTCAGGGAGTGTTGTTGTTTAACAAAGCAACTGCTTCATGCTAGAGGACAATACACTGTCTAAGTTAGAAAGGCAAACATATAAAACCAACAACACAGGCATTTTTTTAAACAACAATCTGGTTTGATGTTGATAAAACTCTATAACCCTTAAAATGTCAATTCAAGATATAAGGTTAGTATTGTAATCCACTATTTCTAACAGAATAGTGGTTTTTCCAGTTGTATTATTCTAGTAACAGTGTATCAGAATCAGGGCAGGTTAAGACCTGAAATATCAAGGGAATGCAATTAAAGGTGGAGTTAGCAATGCTGTAGAAAGAGCATGGATATATAAACGATCAAAACAAAAACATAATGCTCCTTCAGAAGCTCTGCCGCCCACATTTGACACACTGCCAAGGGTGGGATAATGTTGTGTGGTGTGGTCTGCACCACTTGTTTGTGTTCCTATTACAGAGCCAGGGTTGTGTAGATTATTTGAGATATCGCAGAATAAAAAAAAAGAATATTACAAACAATGGGCCTCATTCACCAATGTCTTCCTAAGTTTCTTCTTAAATTTGTTCTTAAGAAGGTTACTAAGAAAAGTCTACGTCTGACTCACGACGTCTTTTTAAATAGCCGAATTGTTCGCAGGTGCGTTCTTAGAATGATGAATCCCAATGGCTCGTGCCCGTTGTTCCTGTTTAGCATAGTGTAGGTAAATGCCCCGTTAATTCCCATGAAAGGGCATGAGATGGCAGGGCCGTGTGCACATTTAGAGAAATGTCGAAACGGATGGCAAGGTTCTCCTTTAACATACTGTATTTGATCTGAATTGAAGGCGAAGCAAGACAAGTTTATTTATATATGCCTAGCACAATTCACACATAATGGCAATTGAAAGTGCTTCACAAATGAAGAGAAGTGTAAGTGTAGTGTGTATTTATTAACACAAACAAAACACATACAAGTATGTGTAACGTAATGAAAATAATTAGTTACAAAATGATAAAGGACAGAAATGTAACATTTTAAATTTGTACTGACTAAAACGGTATAACTACTTGTTTTGCGCAAACATGTCAGCTCTCAATTGTGCATAAGAGTGCTCTTGAGTGTTTTTCTGTTCTTACCCAAGAACAAATCCCAAATAAGAAAACATTGGTGAATGCCAGAATCTTTGTGAAAACTGCGTAAGTGGGGTTTAAGAACAAATGTGTTCTTAAGAACGGTTGGTGAATGAGGCCCAGACTCCATCATTAAATACTTAACTGCTGCATATTCAGATGTAATGATAAAGAATGAACAGCCGTGATGATTATTTGACCTTGGAAAACCTGTTTGGAAAATGCTATGTATGACCTCAGGTGTTTCTTACATTGGCAATGTCTGTCTCCAGTTGTATAACACTCTTCACCTCCTCTTTGATTTGGGTCTCATTAACAGCCAGGCCACGGTCAGTTCGGATCAGAACGGCCAGGTCAATCATGAACTGTTCATAGGCCCGACATGTCTGTCAAGATACACAAACACATGCGTGCACACAGATTATTTATTTGTGAATGATTTTCAAACTACCCATTTTTCTACTACTGGTACATGTATTTATAAATGTAGTCTGGCCAAGATAATAACAACATAATAATATAGAAAGCCAAATAAATTATGTAAGAATAAATAACCTGTCAAGGTCTTCTGCCTCCCCAATTTAGAAACCAGTGATTTACATCAACACATTTTAGTGTTTAAGGGAGGAAGACGGAAGTCACCAGTTATAAACTAAGCCAGCATTATTCATTTCCCATGCATGCACACACACACACACACACACACACACACACACACACACACACACACACACACACACACACTCAAGCAGAGTAGGCACTCCTTCCTGAAAATCAATCAGACTAAAATAAACTGTTAAACGAAACCAGATCGGCGGATGTCTTGCCCAATCGCACACGTGGTCAGGATTAGACTGAACCAAACCTGTCCTGTTGTGCTTCCTTGAATGTACACTTTTTGCTTGCTTTCCCAATTTCCCACACCCACACACACACACACACACACACACACACACAAACCTGAATAATACACATTTGCCTGTCTAATTATTGTCATGAATTTTGTCTTACATCAATTTTCACTATAAAACAAGTGATACAAACAGAAGAGTGCATACAATAAAACAAACAGTAGAAGTCGGTTTGTATGTGTGTGTGTGTGTGTGTGTCTATGAGCAAACCACAAGCGTACCTCTGCGTATGGGCCTGTGCAGGCGTAGTAATCTCGGGACATGAGGCCAAGGGTCTGTTGGTCAAACTGATCAAAAAGTGAACAGGTTAGAACCCAATCAATAGACACCAAAATAATAATAAATCCCACTGGTCCCACAAGGATGTTTCCATATGTGAACAGAAGGTGGTACAGTATATTGGCTAGATGTGGTGGGACAATAGAACTCTACGTGTTTTGGCACGCTTAACAAATTAGGATGTTTACCAGACAAGTTCATCCAAAAGCGATTTACAGTGGGCTGGGAGTCCAACATCCAGATCACTAGATTATCCTGTGTGTGTGTGTGTTCATGTGTAATACAGAGGGTGAAACAAGATGAAAAGGGAGAAAGAGATGAGGTTTTCATTACTGTTGCACACCTACATGAATGATGTATGAATTGGAGTCCTTGTCATCTGTTGCCACAAAAAAGTTAACCAAGACTTGAGTCCCATATTTTTCATTCAGTTTGGCTATCACATCCTCCATCCTCCATGTCTGCCCTATTGCATAGAGAAGACATTTGCATTTCAGGACGCCTAAATAGCATTGTTTGCAGATGATGTCTACTTGTTGGTCACAGTTTTGAACAGCCTACCGTAAGTGGTCTCCCAGTCATCCACAGCCATAGGCCATTCAAACACATCAGGCAGCATTGTAAGCAATGGAGTGCCTCCTCTAAGCTCGATTAAACCTTTTAAAAACACACAAACCATTTGCAAGAACAAAGGCAAATTATTGTACTTTTAATTTGTAGTTATAAATATTTAGTTTATATTATGACATTGTGTGGCATATAAAGGCTTAAAGTATGTCCTTGTCTGCTTGCTTGTCCTGCCAAACTATCTAACCTATTTTGCATATAGAATAAAATATGTTAAAAGTCTCCATATAATTAATATTTCCAATATTTTTTACAGGATAACGGTTACAGTCCACACCTGGGGCCAAATCTGACTGGCTTGTTTTACACAGTACTCATTTTTGCAGTTTGGATGAATGAGGCAGATTTCAAAAATAGTACACACATTTTTCCACAACTGACCACGCAACTTGAAAAACCTTGAAGTAAAAAAGAGGCATTACTACACATTACTAATTGGATTTAGAAGAAAAAATGTTTCGGAGCCAGACCCACTTTCATTGGTACAGGATTTGTAGAGGTTTTTAGCCTTCATCAAAGCACTGGGTTCTCCCTCCACTGTTCTTTCCAGGACACCTGAGAGTGGAGTGAGGGCGGAAAGTGTGAAGAAATAAAGAAAGATTTAAGAATTAAGATTAGATTTCCTTTTTCATAAACTTTGGTTGTCATCACATAGCAGTCCAGTGTACAATACTGTTTTGACACCGCAATATGAACAAGAGGTTGCAAATGCAATTTTAGCTGGATATCTTATTGAACAAAACTCAGATTGGCTGCTCCCTATTGCGTTACACCTGAGCCAGTCTTTGCTGCTATGCCATTAATGAAATGCAACTTCATATAAACTATTATACGCCAATATATTCCGTAGGCAATTGCATGTTAATCTGTTAGCAATACCAATTTGTGATATAAAATATAAATAATAAAACACTTGGGATGCTTTGATTTGATTCTAACCCCAATCTCGAACAATTACAGTCTGCTCATTTGTTTTAATAGAGCCCTGCTCTGAAATGTTAGTTACTGTATGTGCCCTGCCTTTAATGTTGAAAAAAGAAAGCACATAAGTGCTTTAATTTTGACTAGCTTGCCCCCATCCATCCATTTATAATCCTGCTGTTTTCATCCACGCACTATTTATGTGCTCATTTATTCTTAATGAAGCCTTAAATCAGGGACCCTTCATAGGGTGCTTCCTGCCAAAGGGCACAGATCATGTGTGTGTGTGATTGGATTATTGGCTGCCTGGTGCTAATGGGGAACCGGTGGTGGTCTTTGACAGTGGTGATATAGACTGTCTCCCGGGGCGCCTGATAGCAAGGGGGCTGTGCAGAGCACTGTTTTATTTATAATTATAATTTTTTCTCCTAAATTAGTCTCCTTCCTGCACTGTCCCTGTGCCCTGCTGTGCTGGTCTCTTATGCTGGCTGGAGCATTTGGTTAAGTAAGTGTCAAAACGTGCCATCACAACAAGACGCTGGCAACTACAGTACAGAGCTGGGCTCTCTTACAAGAAACATGCAACCACATACTGCATTATTAGCAATTATTCATAACTAAATAGATTTATTATAGAAAAACAAAACGACAAAATCCGTGCAATCTAAATTGTTTATTTTATAAGTGGTACACAACTGGATTTTGAAGCGTTCAGTAATTCTAAAACACATTCTGCTCACAATAATCTTACTGTAGACTGGCTTCTATTTGTTTATATGTTGTTTTTTAAACTGATGTAATGGTGAATGAAAGTGTATAATTTGATAGTTTGCATCTTCATAGAAGAAACAATAAAAAACATTTTTGATTGCCAACTCTCCCTTAAGGGGAAAACAGGTCACCAGTAAATTTTATGTAAAAATCAAAACCACTTTAATTTTGTAATTGCAATTCACCCATGCCCTTGCATTTTCTCATAATGAAATATGTTGCATTTGGCCTTATAGACCTGTGACTGTATTTAAAAGCTGCCATGACGATACCAGCATTATGCTACTAAATTATTTAATGCGAAGTATGCTGCTGGCATTGAATATGCCCTCAATAACACCTGGCCCCAATGCAGAGCTTACTGGGTTCACGCTTTAGTTTGCTAAAATCCTTTTGGTGTTTATATCTTTTTTCAAATTTTGGCAAAATTCAGCATTCAGTACATGTTTTGTTTAGCTAAAGGTATTCGTATTCTGCTGAACTCATATACATCATATTTCAGTTTGTGTGAAAACACTCTAAGCAATATTTATTTGGTATTTTCATGTGGAAATTAGATTATATATTATTCATTCTGTTCTTTTGTGAACAGCTAAGGGAACAGGCAGTTATTTTTTGCTTTCCTGTTTTTAAAATCTTTTCTAACAATCTTATCTAACATTGCTTTCATCTACTGTCACCAGGGAAGCACACCTGTCTTTTCCAATCAGATACTGTATTGTACTGTATGATAGAGCAAAACATGGGCACATACACAAATGCTACACCTACTGTACACTTTTTTAACAGTGTTCTCAGGCTACAATCTCACATTTCCCGATTGTGCGATTGGATCAGATCGGGATCCATCCTAATATTATAATCCAATATTTAATATTATAAATATTTAATGGATGCGATCATATCAGGAGACCAAAAACGATGGGTCAGGACATCCCTAATAGCATCTATATCTTCCCTCTTTCCCCTTTATTATTGACCAACACCCCAACCCCCCACTCCCCCACCCCACCACCACATACACATTTCTATTCCCACATTCCTGGGACAATCTAGGCAATAATTAATAAGATCACGATCAATTGTGCAAATTACAAACAGACTCACACAAATGCGTAGACGAATATGTGAATAGTCTGAGGCAAGCAAGCCAATTAACTGTGCCAGACCTGTGCTCACACTCACGATGCATGGAACACACACAACTTAAGGGTATACACACTCAATTGATTACCATCAGAGCACAGATGTTCATAATGAACCAGTTATAGCCTTTGACAGCACAGGGGAATAATCTGAAGTATTTACAAGCCTTCACACACCTGCACGGCAATTGAAGTGCACATACACACACATAAGCAGAGCTTTTATGGCCATGTGTTGACCTGAGGCTTGCCGTTGTCCAGGTGTTTCTAGGACCCTCCAGCGGCTGACAGATACCAGATCAGGGGGAAGGGGGCGGGATTTACGCAGACAACAGTAATCAGTCCGGGAGTCAAAGGTCACGATTGATGGAAGTCCCAAAGTAGGCGTCTTACCACCTTCGAGGCCTTTGATTGTTGTTCTGCTGCTGATTTAGACCAGCCTTGATTTGCTTTTCCTTGATTTAGACCAGGCTTCTCCATAATTAGTAGGAATGCTCCAGAATGTTACATTTTTTGTGCCTATTTCTTTAAATTCCTAATAATGAGATTATAGGAATATACTATAATCCAATTAGTTCCACTGCACAGTCAGTATAGTAACATACTGTACAGTGCAAATAAGTATACGTTGTTAAAGATTGTCCGGTTGTGTTCAACGACTACTCAATTAATCATGAGCACCTCCCACAGACTATAGACTTTCCCAAATCCCTAATTCTTAGTTACGCTAAGTGCATAAAACATAAAATCAGATTAATGGCAATCAAGCCAATGCTGTAATATCAGAAGGTCAACCTTTCACTTTATTTTATCATCGGGCACAAAATAAGTTTTCCTTGCTACAGGCAGCCACTTTACAATCTGTCGTAAATTTGCCCTCAGTAGAAATAAAAACAGGCAGGTCACACGAACACACTTATAAACAGTGTATGCACACAAAGACTTCTTTATACACATACATAAATGGGTATACATGCACCCCCCCCCCCACACACACACACACACACACACACATCTGTGATTTGTGGGTGCTACAAGTTATTTACTGTTAAATGTGAGGTGTTTTGAGAGTTATTGTGTGAAAGAATGTGAGAAGGACTCTCTTGATTTCTACAGTATGTATAAATACTACAACTGCACTGATACAATGCATGAGAACAGAATAACATAAAATAAGAGAGGCTTGAAGGGAAACATTGTTAGAATAATGTATACAGTACATTTAATTTGAAAAATCTGAAAACATCGGCAGCCTCTTTAATTTCTTTCCTCCTTCTCTGCTTTTCTTTCAAGCATGCTGATTAAAATCAGCCTCTGCACTGATTATTAGAGGGGACATTTTCATAACACAGTGTCCTTTCCAATCTTAGGGAGAAAGAATCTGGGAAAAAAATCCATTTGTATTCCCAGATAATCCAGTCGGTACAAATGATATATGGCAGAAGTTGTTCTGCTATCATTTAGAAAGCATAACAATCTGTTTAACAGACTATTATTGTTAGTCCTCACTTTTCCAAATGTCAAATCAAATAGTGGCTATCCTATTTTTAATGAAATATGATTGAAAGGTATATCAAAAAGGTAATGGATTTAGTGAGATACAACATCTGACTTAGTGAGTGTAAGTTGATTTAGTTGGTGTAAAGTAACATTAAATATGTTCTTATACTACAGTCGCGACCCGACCTCGGATAAGCGGTTGAGGATGGATGGATGGATGGATATTCGTGTGTTGGGTAGGCATTCCATTTTCAATTTTGGGATTCGAATAAGCTAATGTGGCTCGGGAAAGGGAGGTTTGGAGTTCCCTGCTGGAGCTGCTGCCCCCGCGACCTGAGAATGGATGGATGGATGAATGGATTCGAATAGTCATTTTGTTTAGCTTTATGCGCGTTTGCCCTTTGACCAACACTTTCTTGGTAAAACACATCATCAACACAGTTTGAACTGGTTTGGTTTGTAAGAAGAGAGCCAGGCTCTTTCAACACAGACTCTCACTGGCTATTGTAGGTTGTGGACATCTCCTACTGGTTAAATTGAAATGTCAATCGAAAGGTCAGAGTTCAGTGTCTATTTTGTGAGCATGGCGATTTCTGACATGCAAAGTAGAGTATGATAAATACGATATATAAAATTGTACATCTGCGGCTAATAAGCCATTTTCTATGTGTTTGTATACTTCTTAGAAAACTTTATAATTTGCATACATAAACAGGACAACATGAGCCTTCCTGCATCCATTGTGTTCAAATACAGCTAAAGACCTCAAGGTCATTAGAAGTTGATTAAACACCTGTGACAGATAATGTGCATGCATACAAACACACAGGTATACAGTCATAATTACACGACATTATAACTGCTCGCATTTTGCCAAATTGCCAATGTCACAAGATTCCCAATATGATTCTTTAAGGTATCGGGCGTGTATATTCAAATTCTCAATATATTACACTACACTTAGAGGTAGAGGTTTAGAAATCGCTCGGCCCTTCCACTCTCAGTGATTGGCACAGAGATGCGCATGCATTTGCTTGTCCAATAGGAAAGATAGAAATGAGAAGAGCATGAGGTATGTGTGTGGCTTCACTTCTAAACCCACACACATGCACATACAGTACAGAAACACACACACACACACACACACACACAAAGAGAGATAATGCTCTGTTGACAAACACAACTCGGATGGTAGCCAGGTCTGAAGTCAAACCCCTGTGATATCTGGGATATCTATAGCTCTACACTCCCTGCAGGCCTGGCCTCTTTATCTCAGATCTCCAGCAACCACTGGATCTGCTCTCAATCCACTCATAGCACAACTAGGCTAACTGACATTGAGAGAGCGAGCGCATGTCTGACCTTTAAGGACAACCTCCAATTCGTCGCGCAGGATGTCGAAGGTGCTGTATCTGGATCTGGTCTCTGGGACTATGTTCTTCTTCAGCCAGCCTCCACAGGCATACTGATAGAAGTCTCGGCAGGGGTCCACCGCGGCATCCATGTTCTGAATCAGGCGAGATGCTGTGTAAAGAGAGGTGGTGAAAATGCGAACAGAACACCTGTATAGATGTTTATATGAAAGAGGTAAGAACAGACTGTGAAAGAACACATGTAGGACAGATCGAAGGCTGTTTTATGTCAAAGAGATCACGATTGGACTACTGTGTTAGTTTTAAAATGGAGGAATGAGAGAATAGGTACAACAAACACAAACACAAAGCAAAACCTACTTTTAAAGGGCCACATAATAATAAATAATGAATATATAAATGAATTATAATTAATGCAAAACAGTATGTATATGGCATGCTTGTGTTAATTTCTGTGTTTTTGTCAATGATCTTTTCAAATAATAAGGAAACGTGCATGGATTTGCGTAGACATGCAGATTCACCAAACAAACATAGCGATTACCTGCCTGTGTGCAGTCAGGTGTGGTGCAGATTTCATCTAAAAGCACAAAAACATTTTCTTTGACACATCCCTCACCATCTTCATGGTTTGTATTAGCCATCCTCATTCACTTCACAAACCATTTCTTAGAATAGCAGTTTTCCAAATATTATTATGGTTATAAACTGTCAATCAAATAATCTTTTTGTTGAATCTAATGACTAAAGTTAAAGTGCTTTAGGGGCTGAAAGGATTTTCACACAGTTTGCATCAGTTATTGTCTATATGATGGTGCCACTGCAATAGAATCTAACTGAATGAAAGTGCACATAAAATCAACAAAATCATCAATGAATAGGATAAGACACGGACTATATATAATTTTAATTTATTACATCTCAATGGGAATTTTGAAACAAAATAACTGGTCATGAAGATTCTCCTAACTTGGCAGTTAAAATATTATTTAGCATGATACTGCAAACCAAATATTGGGTTGACACAACATACACTGCAAACCTATAACATTTAACATCTGTAAATAGTTTTTCAATAAAGCTTTAAATCACATTTTTAAACTGGCCATTTAGTCTAATGGTCTTCATGGATAATTAAATAGATAGGGAGCTGTTATCATGTGGGCCTATCCTGTAGCTTCCCCCACCACCCATACAGGACAGTACACATGAATATACACGCATCCATTACTTTCACAAGATTAGGCACTTGACTGGTGATGGTAATTCAAAGAAACATACAATCATTAATTCTCAGACATGTCTAAGAATATTATGTCTCTGGCTTAATTACTGTGAAGCACATACAACTCAAGAAATTGACATGTGTACGCAAATATGTTTTGAAAATCTCAAAAATCATGAATAATGCAATACATTGTACAGAGCCATTACACTTTGAAAACACTGTAAACTAAAACTGAACTGGTTAAAAAACGAGCCCTTTGCAATCTGTATGTTTTCTCTGCCTCAGTGTGCTTTTGAACTATGCTCTGCTCAAGAGGTTTTTATTTACAGTACCATTATAAAATACTTAATTGCTTTTCTTGAAGTTTGCATATTTTCTCTGGGAGTTCCAACAGATTAGCAAAAACACTGAAGAAAAATCCTTTAGGAGTTCAACCAAACAAGGCCCGGGTAGCATATAACAGATTTAATCAAAGTATTGTACATACACTATGAATCTCCAGTCTAGTCACACCATTAGGTACCCATGTAAATGCAATGTTTTGGGTCATTGGTCTGGTTAAATGACGTAGTACTCACTGGGCTTCTGTGTTGCAAAGAGGATAATGAGGGCCACAATGACAATGAAGAGTAGGGAGATTATGGTAATGAGACCAATCTCCAGCGACGTCCAGCGGGGTTTCTTGGCCGACTTTGGGGGATTGGTGTCTGTCATGTTTGACTGCTCTCCTTCAGCCACGGGCTGTAACAGCTCACCTGGGGAGAAAGCAAATAAAAGAAAAATGTTATGATGACTGCCCATATTTAATTATTTACTTACTATATGTCATTGCCATTTCAAATGTCAAATTAACAAGTGTCAAAATCCAGAAGGATTGTTGATTATTGTATACCCAAGCAAAAAGAGTTGGTACAATGAAAATGCTTACATATGTGTCAACAAACAAATCAAACAAAACACAAGACACTTCTAAGGAGAAAGAACTATTGATCCTAAACTGTTTTCTTCACTTGGGCGGAGTATGTGAAGTCTGTCTAACTGAGAATGCAATTAATCCCTCCACCTGTCTAGATGGGTGGGTCTCGGCATGCTTGCTAAAACACCACTGGAGAAAGTTCCTTACTCTCTCCATTATTGACTAGCTACAGGTCCTCCTACACAAAACACACACACACACACACCCGCACGCACGCACGCACACACAAGCACACACGCATTTCCCAAATGATACTGAAACCTAGTCACGGTCTAACTCAAATGCACATTGGTAATTTTATATTGTGTGCACTGCAGTTTACTGGTTATTGCATAGAAGTTGGAGAATTGCTGCAATGAAATAAAAGTTTACTAAAGGTGAGGTGCTATTATTTTTGCGGAAATAATTGCAAAAAGTGGGCTATGTCTAAACTCAGCACAGCATCTAAAATCTGTAATTTAATAGCACTGGAATAGTAAATTAATGCATACTAGAAATACACAGCAATTGGAGTGGGTCGTGAAATAGTGACCTTCATTTTTGATTAAATCTTGTGATGAAAATACTTATTGCGAAATTCTGCTTGGACCACTACAGTGGGCCCCGGAGGCTCAGAGGGAACGCTGTACTGTACTTGACAAGGTCAGTTAACCTCATATCCGAGAACTGTTTACTCTGCCCATGTGTTCGCAGCCCCTCCCCCAAACCTGCTTGACTCCCCTGTCAAGCCAGTTAGGAGCCAAACATCTAAAGGCATGGACCATACGTAGGTATGCTAGAAGTGACTGTAGGTAAGTTACTGTAGGTATGTTACTGTAAGTATGTTACTGTAGGTACGTTACTGTAAGTATGTTACTGTAGGTATGTTACTGTAGGTA
>JAODUG010021298.1:0-11229 GCA_027564795.1 Aphredoderus sayanus
GACCTTGCCATATCTAATATCTATATTTTATGTTCTGACATGAGTGAGTGAACAGTGTATTATCCAATGATGATTCTGTATTCAGTTATTATTAATAACAGATTCAAGTATGCTGCATTATTTTATGTCTGACTGACATGATCCTCATGCTTTGTATATTTTTTCTATGCCACTAGTTTTGGTAAGGCAGTTCTTCTGGCCTGACGTCAAGAGAATGTTGTGTTTATACTTCACTGCACACTTGCAGTTAACCCCTAAATGATCTGGGATGTGTCTTTCCCTCTCTGTGCCCTTTAAAGGTTGCATTCATTGTAAGCAAGCTAAAAAGGGTATGTTCTTTTGAAATCACATGAATGATGCATTTCTCTGCTGTGCTTGATAATGATAATTTGTGTCGTAGCTGGGGCAAGTGGCATTTTGATGTCATCTTTCACCATTAAAGAATATTTAGTAAAAATTCACGATAAAAAATGTGTTTGTTACAGAGAAGTTGGATAATATTTCTTTAGGAGAGTCTATAGGTCACTGGGGTTGTGTGTAAGTTATATCATGGCACATAAACATGTAAGGGGGTGTGTTGAGTGACACTTATTCTTAATTTTCTTTAGGCTGCCTTTATAATTACATATATCCTATTTCCTGACAGGACAGAGAGCTGAGGCCAGAGGAAATGGATGGTGAGTTGTTCCTCATTTTCTTTATTCTGTTTACAACAAAAGACTATTCTATAGATGAAATATGAGCACAAGGTGTGTGTGCATACAAATGGAAGTGTGTCTACATTCCCAGGGTCCTATGTTCCTCAGTTCAATATTCTGTTAACACACATCAACCTTGCTGTTTATATTGAAACAAGTCTTCAAAACAGCTAACAAAACCAATGGTTATCATTGTATTTTATTTTGAAGCCGGGATAGATTTGATCCAGCAGAGAAGATTAAACCGTCTGGATGGTTCTGTGGATACCGCCTTTCTCAAATTCTTGTTTGGGTTGGGTTTTATCCACAAAAATACTCAGAATAGTTAATTGCTGCACTACATATAAATATTCTCTGTGCGTAAGATCTGACCCTATTTTTGATTAGCAAGTAAAATGTGGCCTTTGGACCACTAAATAAAAAATAGTAAATGTAGATTTTGTCTTAGATTACGTGCCATATTAATATGGGGAACATAGGACTCTGTGAAAATACTGTAGGAATGGCCCAATAAACATATGTAATATTTCAGTATGTGTCATCTCTTTACAGAGTTGCGGGATGCGTTCAAAGAATTTGACAAGGATAAAGATGGCTTCATCAGCTGTAAAGACTTGGGCAACTGCATGAGAACCATGGGCTACATGCCTACTGAGATGGAACTGATTGAGTTGAGCCAGCAAATAAACATGAATTGTGAGGCTTTGCACTATAAGCTATAGTAACCATGTATTCACAGCTTTGTACATCCAAGCAGGTTCATCATATCAAGTAAATCGGTCTGTTCCCACAGTGGGAGGGCATGTGGACTTTGAAGATTTTGTTGAGTTAATGGGCCCAAAGCTTCTTGCCGAAACAGCCGACATGATTGGTATAAAGGAATTAAAAGATGCCTTCAAAGAGGTGAGTGTCTGGTATTTTGCCTGGTAGTCCTGCGTAAATTACTTTTGCTTCTTATATTTTGTCTTTCCCTTTTACTATCTTCTTGACCTCTCATTTCTTAGTTTGACACTAACGGCGATGGAGCAATAAGTATCTCTGAGCTCAGAGAGGCTATGAGGAAACTTTTAGGACAACAGGTGAGGTTTGAGTAATGCATAATTTACATTATTGAACTATATTGGATTATTGGGAAGACACGCCTCCCCCGAGTGCAGACAAAAATGACCTCAGCAACAGCTCGTCAGAGATTGAGCGATTTGTGTATCTAAGCGACTGTGTGAATGGTGTTATGAAGCACTACTACTGTAGGTGCCTTAAATTAATACAAAGTACAACGTGCTGAAAAGTTTTGCATAGCGTTAGTTCAAGCAGGCCACGAAGTCAAGTTTAGCCTAGATTATCGATCATCTGATCTCAACCAGCTGATACCAGCTGATCGCTGCTATGCCAGCATTGTCCAAATCGACCAGCCGCTTCCTCTGAAAGCCCCTTTGCAACCCACCACCTCCCCAAGCCCCTCCTTTATGCTATGTCTGTTTTAATCAATGTCTGTTGTTATTGATGCTTGCTTTGTTCTGTACTTTATGGGGGATCTTTTGCTGCTCTTTTTGCCTTAGGCTTTCCATGTGTGAGAGCAACATTAACTTAATGCAAATATAACTATCTGCAATGCAAATAAAATAATAAGACTAAATATGGTCCTGACTGAAGTAGTATAATGTGCAATGAATTGCTTGAAATTATGAAGTAAAATACTTGAATACTGTGAATATTATTAGTACTACGAAGTACTACAATGGTATATGTAGTACTACAAACTAAGTACTGAAGTACTTTGAAGCACTGTACCTGAATACTTAAATCCTTAATAAAACAAAAAAGTAAATTAATTCCTATAGAGAAATAATGAAGTTCCTCAAATTAATATAAAGTAATATGATAAAATCGTTTGTACTATGTACCTGAATCCTAAACGTATAGAAGTACCGGTAGTTGAATAAAAGTGGAAATAGTAGAAGACATATGGGATATGAATAATATGGGGAAAGTAATGGAATACTTATTCTACAAAAGTAGTTTTGACACTAAAGGGGCTGAACATTTAAATTCATATGCATATGACAGACCACAGCCTTATATTTATGAGCCCACCGGGAGTCAAAGAGACCACAAACAGACAAGGATTTGGATAAAGAACAGCCATCAGCCGAGAATTACGAGAAATTAATTGATGTTAATTAATTGTTGTTAGGGGAATGGTGAGTAGCCAATGCTACCAATAGCATTGGCATTACCAAGCTAACAATAGCTTACATTGGGTTAACATCACACTACTGTAAAGTTTGCTATATATCATATCAGGAAATATAACAAAACTAGTGTTTAATAATTGTATTTACCAATAACAGAAATTAATGCTCTAGAATCAGCTGGTACAGTATCTTGCATTTGATGCCAGAAATTGCTACTGATGGTGGAACTGAAGCAGCTGTGTAGTGAAGGAACCACACCAGCTTACAGTCTTACATCTTTGCAATTCCTTTTTCTGTTAGGAAAAAAAATTATTAAATGTCCTGATGTGGCACAAATAATATTCCACCTTGATGAAACTACCGAAAAAGACAGACTCACTACATCACAACCGCTCAGACACAACGTGACCACCTACAGTACTACTGCAGAGACATCTTCCCCCTTGATGTAAAATTACCATTGTTTAAAACAAAGGTGACTTAAATGCAGGCTATGATATTAATTTATGTTGTTATAGCACGTAAAACATAATAACATGCATTCACTTTTCAAACTTACATTTCCAGGAAATATGTTTACATTTAGTGACAAATTCAACCTTCAAGTTGCTCTAAGGGACACACCTTCATGTGTGTCCATTTATCCCCTTGTGGTTGAAGAGTTACAAAATCATTGTAATTTTGTTATAGAACTGACGCACCTCAGTAGTTGGCACTCCTCTAGGACACCACAGTTGTCTTTGAAAAATTACAACTGGGGCAGAAATTATGGTGCTTAAAATGTTTTTGGAGTACTTTCAGATAGTTGATCCAACAACTTTATTTTGGTCTTTTCTCCAGGTAGGTCACAAAGATGTGGAAGATATTTTAAGAGATGTTGACTTGAATGGGGATGGGCTTGTTGACTTTGAAGGTAAGAATTTCATGCAGCCTGTTACTGTACCCATATATCCAATGTAATACAATAATTCCACAGCATACTTTATGTCTACTCTTTCTTACCCTATTTCTTTATAGAGTTTGTACGAATGATGTCTCGCTAGCCAGAATGACCGCGAAAGACACATTTTTTACACAATGTGAAACTGTTTCCCTCATTAACTAATTAACTGAGAACAGTAGAGGACATACTAAAACCCTGAGCCGGCCAAACCTGAATGATACTGGAATCACAATTCCTTGAACTCTCTTGAGGACAAAATTTCCTCACACTTTTATATCAAAAAGTGTTCTTCCTGAAATGGTCTCCAGCCCAGCTGACTGTATAACTTAGATTTTTGCACTTTATTTCTCACAAGATATGCTGTGTAGTGTATACAGTAACTTATTGCTGTTGTTCTGTCATAAACTCAATGTATGTCCTGTGAACATATGCACTGGTGTACTGCAAAGTCAGGATGACTGTGTGAATGTTTATTAAAAAAAAAAATATATATATATATATATATATATATATATATAGAAAAGAAGTGATGTGCCAAGAGTTTTCAAATGTTTTTCAAAGGAATATTCCAGGCATGGTGAAAGTTAAGATTAGAACCGTTTATCTGACATTTACTTCCATTCATCTTCATATATGCTGAGTTTGTGTCGTAAATCTTTGTTTGGCATTGCATAATAATATACAGTATGGTACTGTACCATATTTGAACCCTCTGATACACAATGCACTCAATACACCATTGATAAACCAGACAAGGGCATAGAAATTAGACACATTTTCATCACAAGTTGTCTAAAACAAAATGTGCATCTGAAAGTTGCAGGCAGGCATTCACATTTTGATTATTCAATATATGCATTAAGATTAATTAATTATTTCACCTCTACTATACGTCTACAGTATATTATAAACTGGTATCAAACATACATATCCAAACACGTAAATAACTCGTTCTGACATTTATTTTGTAAGACTCATTTTAGGCTTATAGTAATACTTCATTTGAATGTAGCCCCCATCTAGATATATCTAGATAACGCCACAAATTGTAGGATACACACTGTTAATAAAAATCTATTTTACAACTGCTGTCACAGTCATTTCAAGAATGTAATATGGGAAATTAGGGCACTGGAAATGGATTTAACATTTGCAATATGTCAGTAATGTATTTTATGTATTGTTGGTACTTCACTAAAGAAATCAGTGGCAGTTTCCTATCTGCACTGTAATCTGGTGACTGATTTGTCACTGTGCTGTCACATGTTCTGTATACTATATGTCTACAAATCTGTTTGGTCTTAGCAGTGTTTATGCATGCCAAAGAGTGTGTTATCTCTTATGACATGAACAGCAAATATTGCAATGTTATCTGTAGGGTAACAAAAGATGTTTACAATGGAGCCTCTTTTGCTGTGATGTCTCGTGTGGAATAGCATACATGCAAAATACACATAAAACATTGTTGTTTGCTTAATGCTTTTTTAGAAAGACAAACATATTGAATTGTTTTTTAAATGTTCCTAGATAATAAACCTAATTAAGCAACTATTGTGTCTTAATTATCCTTTGGTAAAATGGAGTGTGTAGTTCTGGAGGATAAATGCTGTAGTGTGTATTCTTTGCAGGATTAATCACATATGATGTTGATTTATATATTTATTATTTATAATTATTTATGTCCTTTGTGAGTGAGCTGCATATATTTATCTGGCAGGAAAGGCTATTGCAAGTTACATAAAGAAGGTAAAGCCATAGCCATCTGCCAGCAGTTACTTTTATAAAAAATATATAAATAATCTTGGCCATTTGGTACCCAAACAGTATAAAACATGAATATTGTCACTACATAACCAGATAAATTAGAGGGTGATAAATCAATACTGGAATGGATAAAACTGAAATGTGACTGCCTTGTAGGCCTTGATTCAATGATATCTAGAAAATACTGACTTTTAGCAGACACAATTAGGCCCTATCCAAATATTTCTAAACTCAATTAGAAAAAGTATATTTTCATTGTAATTAGAAGAATAAAATTATAGTTTACTGCAACACATAAAGTATTTTTATGATAACAAGGTCACTAAGAAAAGCAACGTGGACAGTCTGCCAGGGTCTCTATGTACTCTATGGGTATTACTTAGTGTTACCACGGCAACAATCTTCATTCATTTCTTCAAACCCAGAGTGCACCGCGTGCTCGCTGCGTTGGATTCTTTTGATTGGACAAAATATTTAACATGGCTAACCTATGAGAGAAGAGGGACGAGAAACTGAAGCGATCACCACCACGGACCACTACTGTCATGTAATCCTCTATGCGTGTTGTAGGCTATGTAAAGCCGTCATAGTAGCAGAAATGCCAGCTTTATTTCACGTCTAAATATATTTGATCAAACAATTTCAGTTTACATCTGGATTATACCGGATACATGCTGATAATAAATTCCATATGCACTGAAAAAAGTAAGACCAATAAATAAATGAATCCAATTAAACATAAAATGTGTGGCGTTTATTACTAAAATATATTTTCAGCACTTTGCCAGCTGGATGTTTGACCTCTCAACCAAACAGCACCTTTACCCCAACTTCAACTTCCAACATCTTTTGCATCTGGACCCCGCCCACCTCGTCCAACGCCATAATGTAGATTTTAGCATGGCTTTAAGGAAGTGGGCGTTTATCATTGGCTGACGAAAGACAACGCTAGATTACTATTGGGTATATACCCAGTCTTTCAGGTTCAGTAGTATCAGTTTGGTTCGGTTGCATTACCGTGTCTCCTGTAAACTGGCAACCACCTAGCTAGCTAATGGTAGTGTGAAATGCACATTGAATGAAAGTCAACGTCCGTTCATCAGACCGAGGCAGCAACGTTAGTTTAGATCATAGAGTATAGACTAGTTATAATACGGTAGGAAATAACGCGCATACTACCGACATCATAGGCTGAAGCACGTCTTTGAAAACTAAAGGTAAGTTAAACCAGGGTTGTGCTGTTCATACTTCAGATGTCTGCTTATACAGGTAGCAAGCTACAGTAGCTAATGGACCACTGTTCCTAATGGATGGGAAATAATGAATGAGATCATGACTGTAACATTGAGACTATAGATGGATTACACCACCGGCACATTTCTGGATCCGTACGCCACTGTTGTTATCCGCTCATTGGTGTGCTGCCCCGTTGGGTGTCACATTAAAGTCTCCATGACAAGTCTGCTAGCGGCTACTGCTAGCTAACCGTAGTACGTTGTTAAATGTGGAAGGGTGTCTTTCCATGAAGTCAGGTATACAGCAAACAAGTTTATCTTTGCTACATAATTCTCCAGCTGCACTGCAACATATGCCGTCTCTCACACGTCGTGTCCTATTTAGGAGCAGGCTGTGCACGGCAATGCAGCGGGTCACTGCACCGTTCGTCGCCTGGCTGTTTGCAGCAGTGCTGTCGCTGCTTGCTGTGCAGAGCTGGGCTGAAGTCGGGGGCCCCAGCCTCGCAGAGCGAGTTATTTGGGCTGTAAATGCTGGAGGTGAAGCGCACACCGATACGCACGGTATCCATTTCAAAAAGGACCCTCTTGAAGGAAAAGTTGGGAAAGGTGAGTTGTACAGTAAGTGATATTACGGGTTTGGGTGTCTCGCCAAACTTGATTTGCAACGTGACTTTGAGGTCGGTTGCTTTTCTGAAGGAGAGTATTCTACATGAGTTTGGCTTCCGCAGGCAAAGCTCGAGTAGTACGAGTCAGCACTGACAGCTCCACCCCTTAAAAGCTTTGCAGATGACTAAGAATCTATTGGACACATTGTTTGCCAACGTCATGGGCCACAAGTAATTTCAAAGATAATTGAATAGAAGGTTCCTCTGGTTATATGTTTTGTAATTTGAGACAGACATATCACACCATAAAAAACTAGATGGCCTTAGTAAAATATGTATTTGGTTGGAATGGAAACCATAATAGTATTGAGTCTTGGCGAACATGATTTCCACTCTTTCAGCATCTGATTATGGGATTCGCCTGCCCATACTACGCTCTAGCCCAGAAGACCAGATTCTCTACCAAACTGAGCGTTACAATGAGGACACATTTGGATATGAAGTGCCCATACGTGACGAAGGAGACTATATACTCGTCATGAAGTATGCAGAGGTCTACTTTGCCCAGTCTCAGCAAAAGGTAGGGCATTTTACAAATGCTGCCCCTCCCACCAGTATTGTGAAAATGAGAAGTGATACTATTCTTTCCTTTCTATTTCCTATATGATAGTATAAGACATCATATTTTTATTTTAACTTCTTAACACTTTGTTTTTAATTATCATAAATGCTCACCATTTCTTGTTACAATATGCCATGAATGTAATGAAGAGCTGGCAGTTATTTAAGATTTGAATTCTACTGATTCTGATGTTGCTTTTTGGCCTCAGGTGTTTGATGTCCGTCTTAATGGCCATACGGTTGTCAAAGACCTGGATATCTTCGAGCGAGTTGGTCACAGTACGGCACATGATGAAATAGTCCCCTTTTCCATTCGACGAGGGAAGCTAAGTGTACAAGGAGAAGTATCTACCTTCAACGGCAAGCTCACAGTGGAATTCGTCAAGGTGAGCTGTTTCTAGGTCACTCAAAAATATTGGTGATGCTGTTGCTTGTGAAAAGTGTGGCCTCAATTTGCTCTGTGTATCAAGGAGGTAGACTTAGACTTGGAGCCTTATTCAGGAAGTGAAAACCGATCTATAGAATACTGTCTTGTAATGTATTTTCATTTATGTTATGATTTGTTTTCAAAAGAAACTAGTTGGTTGTCTTGTTATTTCAATATGGCAGCAGTGTCAACAAAATAAATAACTGACTAAACACCTGTATGTCAAAGCAAGGAAACCATAGTAGTAAAATACTTAATGAGAACACAAGCAATGAGATCCTCTGTGTGCTTATGGCTGCACAGTTTCTAATGATTGCAGATGTTCATATTCCCAACTGTCTAAACCATTCAAGTATATATGGACGGGATTTGTCTTATCAGCATAGCGTACAAAAAGCTTTGAATATGAAAAAGAACAGAGAGGAAATGCTGCTTGTATTGGAGGCCATAAAATGCTATTGTCCAATAAAGAATTAGAAGACCTAAAACAATTATATTCAAGTGACTTTTCAGAGAAAACGGAGTACAGAGACGGCACTGCAAGTGTGCAGACTTCCTGTTTATTATTTATCTTGCTCTTGCGCTTGATGGGAGAAAATTATGATTATCAAGATCATTGTGTACTGATGGAGATGACTTGTTAATGTTTATGGAGTTCTTTGGATTCAAAGGTATCAGCTACAGTATATCTGCTATTGTTTAGATTTGTAACAGTTGGGAGTAAACATTGGAGCCTTTGCTTGACTAGACCGTTTTTACTATAAAAAAAAAAAGAAGTATAAAACTAACCCAGCTTTTAAGGGGCTACAAGAAAGCACAATGTTGGTGCTTGCTAATTACCTTGAGTTATTTGATTGTAAGGTTGGCAAGAAAATTGTTGAAATGAAAATATCTGCCATTTTTCTTTTGCGGTGAAGTTGTATAATCAAGCACACAAACATAAGTAAAGGGTGAATTCTAGTTGTCAATATTTGATTTATCTGAGGTCTAGGTTGAAATGAATAAGATGGAAAATGTATATATGACGTAGTGTTCTAAAAGATTTTGTTCCCTATCAGTTTAGTTTATCCTCCTGTTATCCTTATTATATCGTATTGTGCCACCAGATGGCACCTTCTGATTGTGTCATTCTCTTTATTGTCAGAGCTGTGTGTATTTATTTCTTTATTCATTATTTCTTTATGTATTTGGTGTTTGTTTTTTTTTTTTTTCCTTTTAACCCTCCTGTTGTCCTCAGGTTTCAAACTTACACCTTGTTGTGGCAGCAGTGCACATCATGTCTGTGTAAACTGTAAAATTAGGTTTAGCTCCTTCTATCTGCCACAAAGAGCTAGTGTGTTAGGTCAGTTTGACCCGAGGACAACAGGAGGGTTAATTTGAACATTGCAGACCGTCTATATTGCTATAGCATCACAGATTAGATTTGTTTATCTGATAAGCAAACAAGAGAGATGGTTGTGGCAGGTTAGAAATACTGGGTGGGCTGCCTTAGTCCATTGAGTGTTTATTTTTATTTTTATATGGAACCTGTAAGGTGTCATACTTTCCTCACTCAGTAAAGCCTATTTATAGCTTTTCTAAATGGGCACAAATGCATAAGTAGGACACATTTTCTATCCTTCTTGTAAAGTGAAGTATTTCCTTTTTAAAATAAAAACTAGGAATTTGTAGCACATTTATCATTCTCACCGGGATCCCTGGGTATTGGTACTACATTATGGTGTTGATTGCTTGTCGGTACTTTTCTTGACAGTATTGCTGTTTAGCCTCTTGGGTTTCCGGTGTTTAGTTTGATCTACCTGTATACAGAGGATTCAGATTGTGTTGTCTCTGCTGTGGTTCAAATGTATCATTGATCTTTTTGTGTGTTTCAGGGTTATTATGACAACCCCAAGATCTGTGCTCTCTATGTAATGAAGGGGACGCTAGATGGTGAGCCTCAACAGACTGTAAACACAACCTTTAGCATTAAATACAGGGCCTATTTCCTAGTTTCTACTCCAGATAAATGTAGTAATGTAGCCTTATGGAGTCACTCTAAATTTAGAACAACTTAGTAGATATACACACAAAAGTCATGTCAATGACTCAGACATGTCAATGTAGTCTACATAGTTTTAATAGTATCTAAAGATCAACCCTGCCTCTTGTGGCCACAATTGCACATTACACATCTTACTACAGAATATTTAGAGATTCAATCATTTGTAGGCCACACAGAGAGCAGCAGTAATGAATGGTAGTGAAATGCTTGGTTGTAGTGCACACTTGACTCTGCAGAAGACAATCAACAAAATCTAAAATGAATAAGAATGTGTCGGAGAATACACACAAACATTTCCATTTGGCGATACAGAGATCTTGAAGCAACCTGTGTGGGTTTCCTCCTCGTAGATGTGCCCAAACTACAGCCTCACCCTGGGCTGGAAAAACGTGAAGAGGAGGAGGAGGAAGAGGAGGAGAGCGAGGTTGGGGAGGAAGGCGGAAAGAAGATTTCCTCGACGGCACCCAAGTACCGGGTCCAATCAGGACCAAGAACCCCGAACCCATACGCAGCTGACAACAGCAGCCTCATGTTTCCCATACTGGTGGCGTTTGGAGTGTTCATCCCCACGCTCTTCTGCCTCTGTCGGCTGTGAGAACTCACCTTGCAGGAGAGAACAGGGGGGAGGGGGGAGGGCAGGGCAACGTGATGAGACTGTGAAGAGAGAGGGGGGTGGGAGGGGGGGGGGGGGGTAACA
>JAODUG010021298.1:11239-21392 GCA_027564795.1 Aphredoderus sayanus
CCCCCCCCCCCCCCCCCCCCCCCCCCCCCCCCCCCCCCCCCCCCCCCCCCCCCCCCCCCCCCCCCAACAGGAGGTGACAGCAGCAACACGGTTGATGCGTACTCAAGGAACTCAATGGGAAAACCAAATGAGAAGCCGTGTTGGAGTGCCAGTGGTGAGATGTGATTGGCTTGTTTGTTTGTTTTTGTTTGTTTGTGTTTGTTTTTTTTTGTTTTTTTTTGTTGTTTTTTATAAAGGTTTACAAATCGAGTGTTGCAGCAGTATGCTGCGGCACTTGTGTGTGTGTGTGTGTGTGAATGAGTTGTACATCCATGTCCACCACTTACCGGACTGAGAGAGAATAGACGCCAAGCTGTGGTGAGATGTACATCAGCCACTGTCCATGCTCGAAAGCACGACTGTAGCTTCAGAGAGCTTGGTAGTGGCAAGTCTGAATGCATTTATAAACCGAATTATTATTATTTTTTGACCAGATGTCGCACGGTGCATTTTGGTTTCACAGCCTGGTTCGGCATTTGGCCAGATACGTCTCATCTTTGAATTGAATTGTGCTATTTCTGAATTAGAATTAGATGTAACACCTTGGCCTATTCGTATGTTGTTGTTTTTTGTTTGTTTTTTGTCTCTTGTCTCTCTGCTCTGGTTTAGTTAGCCTTCAATTATGTTCAGCTTAGCGTTTGCCATGATTTCTTATAAGAAATGCCTTCTTATCTTAGTGTGTGTTTTTTTTATTTTTTATTTATTTTATTTTTTGTCTGTGGGACTTCTCTTCTTTGTAATTTATAGCAAAATCTGCCTTTATACCAATACAGGTCGGGCTTCACAATATTTGTTGAAATGCATACAGTATAGAGTACAATGGGTTTACAGCAATTAGCCCTGATTACGGACTTTAGAAAGTGAATTAAGAGTCCATTTGTAAGCACTTGTTGAAGTTCTTTATAGTACAGTTACTATGAAGTTGTATAGCAACAGTGTAAACAATTTTTGGTACCTTAATTGCAGAGGAGAGGTCATGCTTTTGCTGTGAGTTGTGAAATCCATTGCCAATAATTTAAAGGAATAGCACCACATGTAATGTGGTCTCTGCCTTTTTGAACTCATTTTATAATTACACATGCCTTCTTGTTTTGTTTCACCAAAGACTGTTTGTTTATACTGATAAAATAAATTGTTTAATTTAGCCCAAGTCCTGACAAGCCAGAATGGGTTTTGATGAATTATTCCACGATGCTGCACGGACGTTGATGTGAACATATTTGGGTGCACGCTGACCAGTTGATATTTAAAAAGTCCTAGCATTATAGTGTCAATGGCAAAGCTGTTGGACTGTAATCTTTAGTAGGGTAGTTTTCCTGTTAACCTAGAGAATTTGTTTATTGTTGTGGATTTCTGTTTTAATTTGGTGCACTATTTGAGGTGGTTCAGTGCCACCAATGCAGTAGAAAGAATGAAAGCATCTAATAAAGCAGTGGTTCTCAAACGTTTTGAACCATGACATGCAAAAGTATTGGATTTATTGGTTGAGCTTCAGAAGTGGTTAATTGGATATATATCTCAAACCACCACAGACAAATAAAAGTAAAAAAAAAATACTTTTTTTCCGTTTGTTTTCATTTAATTTCTTTGTTTACCATGCGACCCCTCATGGATGTCCCATCCCACAGTTTGAGAACCACTGTGATAGATGATCACCTTCTCAGCCTCTCCTCTGGCTAACCCATCTCTGCACTCTGATATCACCTTGCGTTCTATACTGATTGATAAGCGCCTTTGTTAATTTACGGGGGTTGTTGTGTGTAACTTGCAACTTACTGTATTTATCAAGTTCCTTTCATTAAGTGCTGTGCTGCACCGCAAAAGAAACTATTATTTTTATTTGCCTGTTTTACTGAGCTGTCTTAAATGCCCCCTGGCCCTTTCTAGTATTACTGTTAATACATATTTGACTGGCTGATTCTGGTGTGGATGTTGTGTGTTTTTTTTTTTTTTTTTTTTTTTTGTTGTTTATCCATTTCCATTTTTCTGGCTGATGGGCAAGAAGTGAAAATAATATTTGCTGGTTAAGTGATGGCTGTTTTGTTTTGTAAAGATACAACACATATTTAAAAAGATATCTAAGCATGTTTTGTTTTCTACAAAGATGCAGAAAGTTTAATTTAGCACCAAAGTCACCACATTTTCAAAAGATCAACACAGATGAGTGTGTATATAAGGTACAAAATTACAGTGTGACAGCCAATTTTGTTTTCATGAGATTTGTGTTAAAATCTACCCTAACAGAAATTTTTTTTTCTTTTCTTTTTTTTTTTTTTTGCATTACTAAGACAACTATGTGGCCTTTTCTCTGGGGTTAATGGTTGGTACATAATTTAAGAAAAGTTGGGGTGATGACACATAGTGGCTGTCAGATAATGAAATCGGAAAGATCAGTCTAAAAATGTAGGATCTTAGTAGTGTGTGTGTATACTTTAAATCAGAATGGGATTAATCTGGAGCAATTTTAATACGTTTGGATTTGTATCTTTTGAATTTTTTTCTCAGGATCTATTTTGTTTTACCTTTTTTAAATGTGCTATTTTATTGGTGTGAAGTTTTGCACTGCTTCAGTTATTTTAAAATCTGTTTGTATAAGTCTGTTAACTTGATCATTGAATACATTGTGCTATTATACCATCATTTGTTTTGGGTCCCTATTTCGTTGTGCTTCTATTACATCTCATTATTTTTATTTAAAAGACACACTGCCAGGTTTTCATTCCACTATTTGCATCCCTCGCGAGAAGTAATGTTGCTGCAGTAATATCATATTTGTTTGTCAATATAATAAAAAATAAGTGTTCTGTGTTAAATGAATTTAAATTGATAAAAAATACTCTAAGGTGAAGTCAATCAAGAACAGAACTATTTTTATTAAACAGCATTTAGGCTTGAGCATCCAATATCCATTTCAAAGAGATTAAGTACTGTTTTTTTTGCTCACAAACCTTTTATTTGGACATTAATGCAGCAAGCGATCATTGCGAGTGAAACATTTATCATTTAAAATTAAGCGGATTGAAGACCATGCTGTTGTGTACAGTTCACTGATGTTCTCACCTGGAAAACCAAAGAATTTCACTCATCCCATCACAACTTTATAATATATAAACAAACAAGTCTGTCTGTTTCTTTTATCATTTTATTCCGTAACTTGGAAAGCACTGAAATTTAGAATTTTGTCTTGGCTGTTTTTGTGTATCATTTCCACCAACAGATCATTTGCTCTCAGCAATCTCAGAAATTAGTATCTTTGTCACCAAGTCATTTTAGGAGTTTTTTTTTTGTCTCTTTTCTTTAGCTATTCTTTAAACAACTGAACATGTAAGATGACAAAACACCAGCCGCTATCTCCAACTGACATGAACACATACAGGTAGTCAAAGGGGCCACAAATCACAACATGGAAGTATGTGAGAGTACATTTAATGTGAATAAAGCGTCCTACTGTACAGACTTGGGATAGGTTATGCCCTCCTCAGAGGGCTATAGGCAGCGGGTGAGCTCGTAAAATGTTTTTTTGAGATCCCAAATTTCACTCAGTTGTGGCATATATCTGCAAAATGCGATATGCTGATAAATGCTGTCTTTTTAATAAATGTGCTATTTTATCTAAACATCTCTGCTTTTCTTTCAAGAAGACCAATTTCTGTATTTTTGAAAGTATGATCTGTGTGTCCGGAGTTGTGGTTAACCAAAAATTTGTTTGGAACATGCACCTCCCTGATTGGCTGCCAGTTCCCCCTCCCCCTTAGGATGTGCACAGTATTTCTCATGCAGTTGTGGTGAAAGTTTAGGATTTTTGAATGCTAACCCACAATTAAGAGGTGTACCTTTTAAACAATTTAGCCTTTAGGCCTTTTTTGAGTACTTACAATTGTTCAATTTACAATTGGCCCACTTTTAAAATAATCAGAAAAACAAGTGTGCACTAACTGTACAGTACATGCAGGCTATTTGGCCAGGTGTTGCCTTCACACCAACTGTGAAAACAGTCACTTGAAAGACGTGTGACCACATTGCAGTGGTTTGAAATATACAAAACAATGTCAAAAAAAGTTTTCACACAGAATTTATTCTTTTAGAGACCCTTTAGGTTATCAAATGTATGCATAATCTATGGGATTTTTAACATTGTGAAACAAACAAATAAACTTATGTAATATACGCTATTTACATATTAACATAATATCTTCGAAATAAATTAATATATTTGACATTGAAGAAGTGCATTAAGTGCCTTCAGGCATTGATATGTACTTGTGTCAATGTCTTTAAGATGGCTAAAAGGTGATTCCGCACAATGCTTCCCTCCAAGTTCCCAATAAAACGCATGTTCCGGTGTAAAACCTCAAAATATTATGTCCAGCCATGGTTTAAGTTCATCTGTAAGACACAGTCAGGAACGGAGTATGTAATAGGTGAACACCACTGTGTTCACAGGACATTTCCAATCCACCCTGGCTGCAGCTCAGGACCAGGCCCAGCTCCAGGGCAGAGGAGGGGGGTTTGCTAGACCCATCCCCCCACAGATCACCATCAGTGTCCTGCACAGAGTGGGGAGTTGCCCTTTCTCGTGGGCCTCCACTCGAAGTAACCCCTGCCCGCCGCATGTTCACCAGGCTCGGACGCGCACCGGCACCACCTGTCGCCTCCTGGAGACCCCGGAGAAAGAACAACAAATCCACTCTCATTTCCAGCGTGTCGCCGCGCGACCAAAGACTATACCTATGGAGGGAGAAGAGGGTAGCATTAGGACCAGAACGGGTTGCCCACACGCATTCTAAAGTAGCTTTTGTTTCTTTAGAAATCTAAATTGGTCTATAGTGCTTGAGGGGAGTAGAAAAGGTTACGTGAGGTCTCTTTCTACCGGGCCAATTTCTTTCAAAAAGCTTTCAGAATTCCAAGTAAAAACAAGACGCTTTGATGAAGGCAACTTCATTACTTACTTTGTGGGGAGGTGGCGTTTCTCCAGGGCTGGGAGCACAGGTTGAATACTGAGGTGATGTGGGTTCAACAGCTGGAGATGGAGTTCTGCTCGAATTACTGGTATTGAGGAGACATCACGAGTTATGAGGAACTCCACTGCTGTACCTACAGAGCACGGACGATAGAAAACGTGTTTGAAACCACAATTTAGTTGTAGAATGTGTTGCCAGTAGCAGCTACAACTTTTAACACGTTGAGACTTGTGAGCTTACCTTCACTTAAATGGCCCTGAATCCCTTTAACGTTTCTGCAATGCAGACCTTCTTGACAGCAACGATAAACTTGTCGGACAAAATTGAAAAGCGTTTTCCCAGGAAAAATTAGAGTCCGTGAACTTCCATGAGCAAAAGGTCGGACACGAAACCGAAGCAGTTTGGCGTTATCGTGAGGAGATTCTGCATTTTCCATCCAAGGAGCTGCCAACTCTGCGCAGCGATCCCGGTGCGCCTCCGTGGCCTCTCGCTTCCACCGCCTCAGCATGTCAACGCGTAAAGTAGATTTAGGCCTATTGGGTTTCTCCGAATTCGGTGACTGTGACAGAAATCCATTTCCGTCTAAAGAACGAGCCCAAACTCCTGTGTAATATGTCATCGATATAAAAATGAATGCAATCCAAGGCCATTGCGAATAGGCCATGTCGAGCTTGTCCGTGTCCAGAAATCTTAAACAAGTGGAAAACCTTTTGGAAACTCCTCTCCATCCAGCGGGATGTTACCACTATGACTATAGCCTAAATAGGTCGACTGACAATGGCTGGCACTTCGCCACAATTTGAATTGTGACCATCCTTGCTGCCCCTCCCCTTCTTTTGTTAGTGCTGCTGACCACCCATTTGCCCCCCATCGCTTCCTTCTTATGCACTTGCATAATGAGGCGCCCCAACAGCGGCAACTTCATCCATTCTAATTCAGCTACTTAACTAATGACCGTAATGACACTATATTTGGATAATCAAACCTCAACAAAATATAGGCATAGATAATATTCAATGGCAATCCCAAATTCTCTACGTGTGTGCCCTCACGTTTCTAAAAATACAACCAGGTTTACCTATGTCATTTTTAAAAGCTAAAGAAAAAAAAAGTCTTACCTGGGAACATAGGAACATTTGTAATTACTGTATGTAGTAAAGTATTATGGCAATAATAAAGTGAACTATGGTATATATGTTAAACAATTCAATTATTAGGCCACATGTGATACAATGGCTTAACATTTAAATAATGTGATGTAATGTAAAATGTTTCAGGGACATTTTAGAGAACATCGAATCCAAAAAATGACACTAAACAAATACAATTTTATCTAAAGATAAAGCAGTCTGTAACACAATTAAAATAAAAAAGTGTAAAAAAAACTAAAGAAAATAGCAAAGACAGTCATTTCAGTCAAAGCCCATACGGTATTTGCATAATGCGTGTAAGTATACCCTCCTAACTGTACATAATCACAACGTTTATGCACACAACATGTTTGCCTCTCATGAAATGCATTATGCTAATGCATGATGTTGCCTGGCTGCAGATCTTGGCCACTGTTTGGCTCCCAGTCATAGCAGATTCACCCCATGTTTCAGAAGTCTGTGGCGGGCCTTGCTGGGCAGGGAGAAGGCACTGTCCTGGTGGTTGGGGATGCCCGAGTTCCTCACTGTCGCTCCGTGATGCAGGAAGTAGGTCTCCTGTACCATGCTGCGAGTTCCATACACAGCAACACCTGCGTTCCTGTGGGTTATAGGTCACAGACAGTTCCTTTCTGGTTAGCCACTTACACCGAGCAGTAGAAGGCATGTAGGGTTCTATCATAAGACAGAAGCAACCACAAGCCAGCAGAAAGGTTAAAGCCACAGCAGTTTCTAGATCACATAAGCCATTAGCAGTGCTAGCTTGTTTATAGGTACCAAGTAAACAGCCTTTGCTTCAACACTGAAGACCAACAAGTAAAGGAGGGGAAGGGAGGAAGGGGGAGGTGACTACAGCAGAGAGAAAAGCTTTGACAGATGCAGTGCAGAGATATGTGCGCCCCACCCCCCCACCCCCCCCAGCTGCCATGCTGACCTGACAATAGCCTCCTGCAGAGTTTCAGTGTGACAGAAATGCGAGTGTAGAAGTGATGTGGCCCTCACAAAGGAGCGCTCCTGGGCTCCCCCTGGTCGAGCAGACAGGTTGGCTGCAGAGAAACACAATGACAAGAGACTCACTACAAATGCCACATTAACCTGGACAAGCGTGCCTGCCTAAGGCACAAGACAATAGTGATCAGAGCCCTACTAATGACCCTCTAGCTCATGCAAAAGCAGTATAATAAAAAGGACCCCCAACCCCTTTACCAGGAGGCATTAGCAATGCTCCAGAAGTGACGTTAAAGGGACAACTGGAAACTTTTTAGTGTAAAATAAATGCAATGGCTTACTCTGCATTAAGACATTTTATGACATCTGTAGGTACAACTCACTTGTTAGTGTGCTCTGAATAGAATCAAAATGGGCAAAGATGTACGGTCCCTGAGGGCCCGGGGTCCCTGAAGTGACGTTCCTGAGGTGTGCCTCTAGTCCATTCAGAGATGCCAGACTGCTGTGATACTAGACATACAACAGAAGAAATGAGACACCAGTATGTATTTACTGACCACAGTGGTCTTAAGATGGATCCCTGTACATACAAAGCATTGGGTGTGGGCTTTTACCAATCCCGTATCGCAGATTCATATCCAAAAACTATTGTAATGAGACTTTTACTACAAGTAGGTACGCTAAACCGAGGGATTTGATGGTATTGGAGGAAAAATATTAATGAACCTCTAAGTGAGTGGGCCTCAACCCTAGTTCTGATTCAAATGAAAGGGGTGCTTCTCTGCGGAAGCCTGATAATGACCCATTCATGTGAATCAAGTGTGTTGGCGCAGGGAGACATCTACAACATGCAGGGCAGGGGTTCCTCCAGAACCTGGGTTGGGGACCACCGCTCTAAGCATTATGCATTTATACACTACATATGGAAACAGGTTTAAAAATACTTGTGTTAATAAGATACATTTTACATACAGCACTATACTTACATGTGAATTTAGTTAGATTAAGTTGTTGCTTTTAAGATCATTATTATTTATATTATATATATGTTATATGACATTGTGAGCCATGCTACTGTAAGAGATGATGAACGTGTACGCTGTACTTATTAACCCTCCTGTTCTCCTCCGGGTCAAGCTGACCCAAATCACTAGCTCTTTGTGGCAGATAGAAGGCGCTATACCTAATGCTACAGCTTACACACACATATGATGTGCACTGCTGGCACAACAAGGTGTGTCTTGGAAACACAAGGACAACAGGAGGGTTAAAAGGCACAAAAAAATACATAAAGAAATAATAAAAAAATAAAGAAATACACACAGCCCTGACAAAGAGATCTACACAATAAGATGGTGCCATCTGGTGGCACAATAAGATATAATAAGGACAACAGGAGGGTTCAACTCTTATTATCTCACCACGTCTTCCATGGCTGCGGCGTCACTCTGAAAGTCAGGCTCCACCAGTAAGGCGAGCACCAGGCCCTTCACCCTGTGCTGATACAGTGTCATAGGGACCACAGCATTCTCCTCTGGGTCGCCACTACGACGGGAGCACGTAGGAAGGCCCCTCTCATCAGCTTGCTGGGGCCCTGGTCTTCCACTGTCTCCCAGCAGGCTGGTGGCGGTGGGAGAGTCATGCTGGGGTCCTCTGTAGTGGGGGGAAGACATGGCAGTGCCCAGGGCCGGGCCACCGCTCGCCGGTCCCTCGGGCCATGGGCTGTCTGCTGGAGCCAGCAGGCTGCGGTTGCACCCATTGCTGTGAAAACTGAAGTAACGGGAGTTCTCCGTTGCGTCGCCCTCGACGCCATGCAGGGTAGTTCCGTTTGAAAAGGAAGTGGGAGAAAATCGTAGTGGGGTTTGGAACGACGGGGAATCGGGGGGAGGAGCGGTTCCCTGTGAGGGACTTGGGCTAAACACTGGGCTATCTGACACTGACAACAACTGAGGGTTGGAAGACATTTTATTTGCCATGAAGGGAGAATTGGAGGAGTCAAATGGGTCTGAATCAGTTGATATTGTGTCCGATAATGTTCTTGAGAGGCGGTTCTTCCTTGTCTGGTTGGCTTTGTTTGGAGTAGAATGAGTCCTGGAGGGCAGAAAAGGTCAAAGGCCAAAGGGGAATAGTTACAAGGCACATCCAACAATGGAAAATTCCACAACTTTCTAGAAAAGTCCTCTAGCATTGTGGTGATAAACACCAAGTACAGACAAATGGCTGTACTTGATTGGCTAGAGTTAAAATAAATAAAAGTGTTGGCACATTGGCACTGAACATGTCAGCTAGGATACTTTATACAGCTATTATCAGGAACCGATAAAAAGGAAGTTGTAACACCCACAACAGTGGCTGTTGTTTACGATGTGTGGGGATTTCCCTTCAGGTTTATTTATTCACACTGGATAATATGTCCAACTTGCAGTGCAACAGACTGGCTGTTGTGACATGTTGGCATGTAAAATACTCTATGTAGTATTGTAGTATGTAGTATGTATATGTTTTTAATGTATAACTAAGACCAGAAGTATCAAATCTTATGTTAGCATTCAAAAATGACAACTACCGGTACCTTCAATGCAATTGGGCCGTTGAAACAAACAGCCTATTGCTTATGCTAGTAAAGTCCAAATTACAGTCCATGTGCTAAATAGCGTACTTGTTGCTCATGTTAGTTAAAAGCTGTATCACATAGTAAGTACTGTAGTATGTACTGTAGTAAGCTGGTACCTAGTTTCTCTGTCAATAGGAGGATAGCGCAGGCATTGTAGTTCAGATGTGGTTAGGAACACAGTGGTAGATGTCACAGTTCTTGAGTGAGGCAAGCTACCCGAAGTGCCAGATGTGCGCAGGTCACTTGGCTTCTGGTCCTGAATCAAGCAAGTAAATACTGGTTTATTTACTTCTCTGGTCAGTCGATTTTCTGCTATGAGATTTCTGTAAATGTCTGTACATTCTCAAAGCTTTGATAACTCCTATGTATTAACCCTCGTAATGTACTCGTAATATAGTATTTAGCCACACGGCGGCGCCATCTGATTGTGTATGATTTGTGTG
>JAODUG010021308.1:0-21387 GCA_027564795.1 Aphredoderus sayanus
TCTCTCTCTCTCTCTCTCTCTCTCTCTCTCTCTATATATATATATATATATATATATATATATATATATATATATATCCCAGGAGCCGATAACTTTTACATACATGTTGCCTCACCTCTTTTTATCTTAACTACTATTGGTTTATTCAGAATCTTACAGTCTTTACTCACTGTAATGTCACAAATCAAAACCTTTTTAATATGATCCCAAATTTAATTTCAAGATGCTTGTTTGACTTCAGATTTAATGCCTTATTAATTAACTTAACTGCCATTTTAATGTCTAAAGTAATCACGTAGATAACAGCTCGGGAACAATTATGTAAGCCGTACTTAGTACATTGTGTTTGCACTTAATTTCTTTTCACTTCAAAGAAAAATTGTTGGATTCCAAGTTATGACGTTTAAACACCACTGTAGAGCATTTGGACAAACTGTTTCCCAATAAGGGAAATAACATGCATAACATGCATATATGGTAAATGTTAAGTCATTGCCTTCTTCACCATCAATGCCTTGAAGGGAAACACTAAAGCATGGTCAGGCTTGATGATGATCAGGAGGACCAAGCCTTCTTGCTTTTTGGCTTCATCCATCCTGTGCACAACATAAATTTTTTCATAACAAAGTGCCAGCACTTGAAAACTACCTGTGGCACCGTTCCTGGTAAACATATTCAAAAAGACCTGGGGAAAGTGGATGACTGAAAGATGACAGGTTCTGTGAACTGACAATCATTAAGAGGTTTTGCATTCTGTGGATCTCATCTGCGTTGCCTGAGGCGAAGCAGGAAGATGTGAGACCGCCCAGCTCGAAGCCTCTCACAGCCATGGCCTTTGTTGTGGTAATAATAAATCTCAGTCATGCAGATAAATCCAGATATGTAAACACATATTACACAAATAAAAGTGCTTGTTGAAAATATATTTTAATACTTGAAGCGTTGCTGAACTTTCATTAAACCCTTGATTCTATAGCTTCATTGCAGTACATCAATATATCTCTATATATCTCTACACAGTTTACAGTATATGGCATACTGTGTAATGGGTACTGCTTTCATCAACTATATTGACTTCAAGTATACACTGTAGTAGAAGATACCCCATATCTACTCAATAAAAATAAGGCATCAAGTTCAACATTTGTTTTGATTGAATATAAATCATATAAGACCCTTTATAGTTATCCATTCAAAATGAACAGATTTAAATAGGAAACTAAAATTAATTAATTAATTCCTAAACAAAGAGGTTTAGTTTTATATGATTAACTGAAATGTCTTCATTTGTAAATAGTACTAATGATTACTAATTACATTATACACATGTCAAATGTATCTACATTAATCAATGCAGTTTATTAAATGTAAGTATTGCTATTCAGTGCAGTTTATTAAATCTCAAAATAAAGATTTCTTAGGAATAACAAATTCAACCTTCAACCTTGTGATCCTGGGTCACACGCATTAAACAATTTCATTCTAACTCATACATATTTTGCATTAAAGGTATTTCTCCTTTCTTGCATTCATACATGAATGAATATAGCTATAAGCCCATGTTTGATGTCAAATTTATTTTTATGTGTGGTTATTTTTATAACTGTGACTTTAACATCTGAATATTGTAAAGTTGGTTTAATCCAGAAATAGTTTATTAAAGTCTAATCCAAGATGCAGATAAGAAAGCAGACACCCCTAGGCTCCCCCTTTTAGTCACGCCCAAGGCTGGATTTTCAAGAGCAAGTATATAAACTCTGTCTCTCTGACCCCTGCCCTCTCTCGTTCCTGGACCTCCGGTGTGAGCACCCTCTCTGAAAATCTGTCTCTGAAAATCTGTCCAGCTAACCGGCACACCCATGGATGAGACAGAGGCAATAGCCTCGAACTCAGATGAGTGAGTGTAAGTTTGAAAACAGGAAAACTGCGATCTCTTCCTTCACCACCAGGTGGAAGACCTAAGCCACCTAAAGGCATGAGGGGAACTCCTTCCCAATCCAGCTTTGCCTCTCTACCCAACTATGCGTCGTCAACAGAAGGAAGGCTTGGGTTTGCTCCACAACACCCAACAGATGACTACGTCATTCCCACAGAGCCACGGGACGAACGCCCCCACTGGTCATCACGTCACTGCCAGGACGCCCAACAGAAAGGGAGGTGTGTCTTGTGTTGTGCAAAGCGCTCCCCCCCTTCCAAATCTCTCTCTGCCCTGTTAGGAAAACAGCCAAGCGGCTAAAGCTAACATAGGCTAGAAGAAGGAAGCAGGGTAGGGTAGAAGCCTAGGCTAGGAGCTAACAAAGCTAAGGCTAGGCTAGGATAGTAGGATAGTTTAGCAATCATCAGATAACCGTTCAATGTACAGACTGAATGCAGACCACTTTACACTGTTCAAATGTCATTTATTCCTAAAGTTTGGTGAAGGATTGAATCTTTTATCATGCATTTTTCTGTTTTATCAGAGGATCACACGTGAATATGTTGTACAGTCCGTACAGTATGTTGTACATGTCCTTAGCTATAGGGTATAATCATTATTCATCATCAATCATTATTTACACACAGTATAACCACTTATTATGCATGCCATGTTTAATCGCATTTGAGTGCTTTAATAAATCTATGGTTTTATAATAAGCAGTGGTTGCTATTGTTAATGTGTAACATAAACTTGGGTCCCTATCATAAATAATTCATAAATTCAGATTTATGATTGACTTTGATAATGAGCATATTTTGAAATATAAATGTATTAATAATCATAATGGTAACTCAACACCTTGTGTCTAAGGATACTAAATAGTTAGTGGTGCCCCAGTTATTCATAAGAAATGAATGTTGAAATAATAATTATGAAAATTATACAAATTTCATACATTTTTCAAATTTTAATAAAACCCAAAATTAAGTGTAGATTCACTACAAACCTTAATGCGAAACTTAATTTTATTTTAAATCATCTTCGTGTTTTTACAGTGCAGTTTTAATGAACAGGAACTAAAATATAGAAAAACTTAGTTCCTACAGTAAACACCTATTAGAGTAATCTGTAATATGTAATAATAATACATTCACATATACTCTATAAAATAGCATATTTGGGTTGCATGTTACATCTTAAATCATAAAATTCCATTTTAATAATAGGGTACAGAATTTTGCAAAACAGCCTAACTGTAAATACCAGTTGAAATGCGGTCATTATCTTAAAACGAACCATAAAATGGAGTCCAGTTTTTAAAAGGGGCCAGAATTCTGAATTCGGCTTAACCCTCCTGTTGTCCTTGGGTTTCAAATGCACTACCTTCTTCTGCCAGCAGATGGCACACCTGCTTATGTTTTGATGGTTTACATAAACATCATAATTCTGTGTAAGCTGTATAATTAGAATAGGCACCTTCTATCTGGCACAAAGAGCTAGTGCGTTTGGTCAGTTTGACCCAGAGGACACCTATCCAAATGTAATATAACAATACAATTATATAGACTAACATGTTTGTGTTAAATCTTAACCCTCATGATGTCCTCCTTGTGGCAGATAGAAGGCGCTAAATCTAATTCTAATTTTAAAGCATATACACACATATGCTGTACACTGCTGGCACAGCAAGGTGTGTGTTTGAAACCCAAGCACAACAGAAAGGGTTAAAAGGCACAAAAAAATATTAATAAAGAAATACACACAGCAATCACAATAACAAAAAACACAAAATCATACACAATCAGACGGCGCCCTCTGGTGTCATAATTTGATAAAACTAAGGGCATCATGCGGGTTAAAACAAAGTGCATTTTTAATAAACAGGAGCTAGAATAGCCCAACTAAACATATTAAGTCTCTGTAGAAGCGCACTGACAATGTATATGTGTGGGGTGGAGCACCCGGAGGTTCATGGAGGAGAAGTCATTTCACGCTAGCAGTTTATTCTGAGTGGATTTTCTTTGTTAGCTTGGTAGCATCAAGTTCCAAGAAAGGTTTTTGAAACACCTCAAATGTGTACTTCAGCTGCTTTTTATAATCCAGATTGAGTGCGTAGGTCAAACGAAGTAGTACAGCACAAGCCCTGGCAAGACCTCCCAGTCCTGTGTTTACCTTCATACCCTCAATATTCCAAAGTCTCTTGGTCCATCACTTCTAGAAGCCATTACAGTAGTCGCTACCAATGGCTGTTCCTCCAGGTTCTCAGTGTCCTGCAAAATAATACAAAACAAATCAGTGCTATACAGGTATAACATTGTATAAAAAATACCCACAGCATAAAACGTTAAACCCTCACTTTAGGGGGGTTCGCCACACATGACCACCCACATGGAGAATATGGTTAGTTAGATTAGTTATATAAATAAAGATTAGTTATCTGACCACATATGCATTTTCCCCCAATTTGTAAATTAAAAGGGTCATAACCTATGAACCCAAATTTACATTTGTAATTGTTACCAAGACTTTATGCTGCCCTACTAGGGGTGTGACGATACACTTAGGTCACGAGACGAGCCAACACGCAATATTGGGTTAACAGCGAACTCCACCAATCAGACACGTTGCTGTTACACTTTAGCATTGTGGGTAATGTAATAATTCTGTGACCCGGTGCACTTGCCAATAGCGGACGCCAACTACAACAGGGACATACAGTATGACATTCTGCAGTTGACTCCCTCTGCTGGTAGTCTGCTGAACCCCTTAGGACAGCGGGAGGGTTTCAAATACCAAGTTGATCAAAAAGGGCCTATCAATATTTATGAGGATACACTTATGCGGCTGTCTTTTCTCCTTCCTATGTGTGCTGTGCAAGTAAATTGCTTCGATATGCCAAATTAAGTTGTTGTGCAGTTAGTAAAATGTGGCAATTGAAGTACACAATAGCCTACATTTTCAACAAACTGTAAAATGTGTACATCTAGGCAATATCTTCAAGTTACTCAGCCTGAAGAACATGCCATAAAAAAAGTTAATCAAAAAGGGCCTAACTAAATGAGCTTACGTGTTAGAGGCTGTATTTTCTCCATGTTCATGTTGGCATTTCTGCAGTAGGCTACTGTACACCTAAATTGTGTTGAGGCCCATCAAGTTGAGCATCGTGTGCAGTGCAGTGCAGTGAATGACGTAGTGGCAAACACAATAACTAAACAATAGTCTACATTTTCAACAAACGATACAAATATACCCTATGCTATGATTACATTTAAAAAATCATTTTCCATGTGAAAATCCTTACCTTAGTCACACCTCAAGGAGGTTATTTTGCAAATGGTGAATAAAAGAGACAATGGTGCACTTGCCATATATATCGTTGAGTTCTATGCTCGCCATCTGCCATCTTCAAATCTAATGTTCCTGGAAATGATTGGATAGAAAGATAGCCATTGAAAAATGCCCGCTTATACAGGAAGTGGCATTCAATTACCACAACACACATCTTGTAATTTTTATTTCAAATAAAAAATAAAAAATGGAATAAAATCAAGGGCACAAATAAATTGTATATATTTGTCATAATACATTATTTAAAATCTAAATGACCACAGATTAATTTCTCTCAGTGTATACTGTATAAACATTCAGTTTAAGATATGCCACCATTTTCAATTTTTTGTATATCCCATATTGTTACTTTCTGCTTCTTCAGGTAAGCATGTTATACTGTACAGTAGTTGACGGTTTAACAAAAGTCAGGATTTTACATGGACAAAAAGTCCATAAACCTACAGCCCTTAAAATATATTTTCTTCTAAAACAATCACACCAGCAATTCAGTTTTTCTGAGAAACATACAAATATCTAAAATCTGTTTTTCTTGGCGCTGCTGGTGAACAACAAATTATGGAGCACATAACAATGACAAGCTGTCATTGTGTGTCCCCTACCCCCCTACCACAACACACAGCAGGACTCTGGCTGATGGCTTTAGTTGGACTAAATGCAGAGTTTATGAGTCTTTGTATTAATACTTCGGGGAGGTTGGATTTATGTACTACTGCACTGATTTAAAGTGCTTTGTCTAAATATTGTTCATGGAGCATTGATCTGAATATGTATGATTTTTAAAAAACATTTGCATAGATGGAGCAATCTTTATGGAGACCTTAAAAGTTAAAAGAGACTCTTGAATAATCTTGTCTGCCAATTGTCAAAATGAGGTGTTGTATATGGAACATGCTCTTGTGAGTAAATGCTGTATGATTTAAAATAACACATTTTGAGCTCTAGTTTCCAGATGGTGCCGGGAGTACAGCAGCAGAAACGCAGACGGAGTAAAAATTGTATTGGTTGCAAGGTGGGTTTTTTCTCGCCCGGGTGTATTTTTCTAATTTCCCGGTTCAACGTGACATCACTTGAGCGTGGGGATGGGGTACCAGTAGAGGGGGTGTGCCAGTCAAAATAAGGCGATGCAGTGCTAGTTTGGTGTCGAATAAAACAAAATGTTGTGTAAGGGTCTCTGTCTGGTCAGATCACATCTTAGCGTTGTGTGGTCCTATTGTTTACAATCTTTATGCAATGGAGCACTAAGTAAGTAAGTAAACACACATCATTTTTGTGTATGCTATGTGGGCCTATTTTGTAAATAATTTAACTGATGAATAAAACCCTAACCAAGTGAGCCATTTATGCTCACTTGGTGACATTGCTTCTCCCCAACATAGACATCAGTTTCCTTCTGTGAGAAGCGTTTCTGAGGAAATAAGGAGTGGATTTGATTGTACATAATTGAAGATAGCCCCACCACTCCTATTGATAATGTATCTTTGGTATCCAACCCTTTTACAAATACACCACCTTTGCACCACCGCTACACCTTAGGTCGACTTGTGCCGTGAACTTGGCCCTGCCTCTGTCAGATGATTTCCAAATGTTCACTGATTAGTCACTAGTAAACCAGTCATGGTAATTCAAAGAATATGGTTAAAATTCTCTCTGCGAAAAGCTGTCTGAATCCTTCAATACAGTATGATTGGGGGCAGTTCCAGGATGGGGGCTTGTGTCTGCCACTTGAGCAATACAAAGTGCAATCAGTGCAACACCAGTTGTCATTATTTATATACTTGCGTGGTCATATTCAGTTCACAGACCTCAAACTGGTAATTCATTTTCACTTGACTCTACCTGCCAGTTTCTTAACTTCCTCTATTGCAACACATCAGGGAATAGTGTAGTGTAGTGTTAATGTGGGCCAGGAGATAGACATCACAATGTTCCTCTATAGCCTACATCTCCATTGACGTTATGACTTTGTCTGAAACATTTGATTGAGGTAATTGCTGCTAAAGGAGGTCACACTTTTGTAGCCTATTATGCTCTGTAAATGTTTCATAAGGACATGAAAATGTGCGATTATTCATTAATGTTATTTTTTCAAATTGACTCTACTTATTATTCAATCAGGAAGCACTCTCTGCGTGAGGTGTTAAAGGAATATTGTGTAAAATTGTGGCCATTCTGTTATGGGGTGAAAAGCTATTATATTCCACAGCATATAACGTAGCACGTCTTGCATATCTAGCATAGATTTGCATATGCATTATACATCTGTAGATTGCTACAGAATTGATTTGCGGTACATTGTCATTTCTTGATTTTTTTTCTTTAGCTTATCTTAGTTAACTGTTGTTGCTCTGCTAAACCTATGTAGCCCAGATGGCAGAAAGGAAGAAGGGGAAAAAAATCTAGTGTTTAGTGTGGTCAACTCCGGAAGGTTGTGGGGTTTGATCAATATAAGTTGCGATTTTGCTTCGATTCCCTAATTGGAATTGACAGGGTGTAATTTGTCATTTCTGCAGTGTAAACAAGCAACACTATCTGGGCCAGTCAGGAGTTATTTTTCCCTTGTCCAGGCAAGTTGCATTTACTCCTAAGTAAAATAGGAAATATTTCAATCTGCAGGCACAGGTTCACATCATGTAAGGATAACATTGACTGCTATTTTCTGCTTCCAGTGTAGGCTAATACACTGAATTGTCTTTGCATTTACTTTGTCTTAAAGTATACTGAACAAGCCTCACTGACGAGATACAATTTAAAATGTGTTGTGATTGATTTCAAAACAAGCAGAGTTAGAGAGAGTGTGCAGTAATTCATACACTAGCCCTGTATCCATGGCAGTGTAACATTTAATGTATGTTCAATGAAAGTAAACAGCAGTGTAATGAATGCCCTGTTGAGTTGATAACTGTTGATAACAGTGAGTTGGATTATGGATGGAATTTTGCGGTAGCATTCACATGGCTAATAGCAAAGCAATCGCTTGTGCTTTTCTGCTAATAAATATCTGTGAACCCATAGTAATATATTACTGTATGTTTCAGCTGTAGAGATGGACAACATGATGGTGCTGTACTGTACACACAAAACCTGTCCCAATTGTTTGGAAGCATATGTCCATATTGCTGTGTCATCATACTCGTTACAAAATTACACAGCATACCTGTCAGTTGAAAAAAACTTGTAATTAATGTGGCACGCAGGTCAGGTACATGCATTTGCATGTGCATCAATCGGATAACTCGAAAAGTTAGAAGATTCACTTCAAATATGTCATTGAGTAACACCCGTTACACCCATGAAAAGCAAATGTCTGTGAAAGTTGTTCAAGTACATTGCAAATGCTTTTGAGCGTCATTCAAAAAAAAGGTTTATTGAAGCTAGAAATTGTTCCACCTACTGAACGCACCCTAGATATCTTGAAACTACAGATTTTACTTTACCCTGAAACCGAAAGACTTTCACTGATAAAGAATCTAAGAGCAAGAAAATTTCTAAAAATGGCACAAGAAGTATAACAGCAATGCTTGGGGCCCTTTTGCCACGTGGTGTAGATAAATAGTGCCACACTATTCCGCAGTACTACACTCACTGGAGAAAAATGCAATAAGAATAGAAATGTGGCTCAGTTAATATACAGTATAGCAAGCTACTTAAAGTTAGAAGTGGAAGGGAAATGTTTGACACAACAGCAAACAGTTGTGTTGAGTTCAAGCTGTCAAGGATAAAAAAAGAATGAATGAATGAATGTGTGTGACAAGAACATGGTGATTTGTGGTAGTTGTCTCTACAATAACTACACTGCTTTTCTACTTGACCTTGGGGCCAATGCTATGCAAAGGCTATGATATCATTTTGGGTGAAAATCTTATTAATTGGATAAAAAAGGGCCACAGAGATCCTCAATGATGGCTTTGGTTAAACCTCTGTACGAATTGGAAATCATTTGGGGTACTGTATTAAAACAATAGCTATTAAGATACATGCAGTAGAAGCTCTTCACAGTTCTATTAATTCAAAGCACTAGTGCTGGCCTACAAGGCAGTACATGGAATGGCCCCAAGCTATCTCCAAGCAAGAGTCTGGTTTCAGGCCCCAAAAATAGGACTTCGTTTTACCTTCTCGGCTGGCCGGCTGGCCAGCTGGCGTTGCCACCTTTACAAAGCCTCAAGACTTGCTCATTGAAGTCTTGCCTTTTCTCCGTCATGGTACCACAGTGGTGGAACGAGCTTTCAGCTGCAACAGTCGGAACTACGGAAACACTACCCATCTTCCGTAAGAGACTCAAGACACATCTCACAATCTAACTTGGTACCTTGATCAACGACCCTGCCACTCATGCTGCGATTGTTCTATTTAGAATATTGTTTGCTTACAATTGCTGGTGTATGTATGTACCTGTCCAACTATTGACAAATGTACTACATGTAAGTCGCTTAAGATAAAACCGTCTGCCATGTGCCGTAAATGTTAATGTATGTGGATAAATGTCATACGGCACCTGCATCTCCGTAAACAACGAAGGGCCGCATTATACTATGCCTCAATCGAGAGTCCATCCTTTCATCTGTTGAAATACTGTAAATGTAATCTAAATGAGTTTCATCTTAACAGAGTACAGATTTTTTATATTGATTTCATAGCGTGACAGTGACAGGCTCTGATATCTGACCCAGGGTGGGTTCCCTTGTGGGGTCATGAGGGATTGGAATTGTCAAGGTTCACCTTGGTACTATGACATTGGGTGATTGTGCCATAAATGCCTGACAACACAGATGGTTCAGTTTGATGTGGGATCACCAGAGTGCTTAAATTCTTGAAGGTTGAGGGTGTCCTAAATGTTCTGAAATGCTGTGAGAGCCGTCTTGTTCCACAGGGATTCAGTCAGGGCTAGTCAGTTGTATAGACTGACATTATACTGTATACATTATCTTGATACTGTTGATTTTACTAAGACATTTGTAGGAGTATATTTTTTTCAAGCTATCTGTCTCTTGTGTCATAGTGATCACATGACCATTGCCCTGGAAGCATAAAATGATATATGGACTACATTTTACTTTCATTATTTTTAAACATTTTTAACATGCTATTCTGTCAAAAGATTCACGACTTGCATCCATGTTAAGGGTGAATTTGTATGCAGATATGTGAATAAGGCATGTGATTGGACAAGACAAGTCAGTGGAGGATCCATTGCAGTAGCTCAAGGCAGCTGGCTAAAACTGTGCCTATATTTAAAAATGCCAGGCCTAGGAGCGAACAAAATTATAATCCAAAATATATTTTTCATTTGATTAGATTGTAAGAATCAAATCAAAGGGTGGGTAAAATTTGCACTCATGGGCTGGATCTGGGCCAGAGGCTGCTAATTGAATAACCATGGCTTAAGAGCTAGGGCCCTTAGTGTCTGGTTGGAGCCTTTTTGGGGGCAGAGACAAAATGTTGCATTTATTACTCAGAAGAAGATAATGGCGCTTTTGAAGGTAGGAATCATTCAAACCTTTTTCTCACAACTGCAAATAAAATCTCATTTCTGATTTGAGCCTGACCACAGCCAAACATGACCTCTCTCTGTCTGTGCATCTTTACCACATGTTTTACACTGAGCAATCGAGTTTCCCCTTACACCAAAAGACATGCATGCAAAGTCCAAAAACACACCAGCCTGTCAGACTAGTGTCAGTACCATTAAAATACAATGTTGACAGTACAGTGCGTACTATATATCAGGATGATTAGATTTATTAAAAGCCATGTCTGCTCATTTGTTAAAAATTCAAAATCTTACTTTCAGCCTTCTGACTAACACATTACCATTGTATTTACTTTTATGTGCCCAATAGAATCACCTTAAATATCAATTCTTCCCACGTCTGCACAAAACTCAATTGGATATCCAATACAATGTACAGGTAATTGCCTTGGGAGTAAAACCATTAAAGGTCTATTAACCCATATAAACTCCTAAGGGACATTTGTACTGTTACTTTTTTCCCTTAGTTGGCAAAAAATAAAACCTGGCATCTTTTTACTGGAAACTTACAAAACCACAGATAAACATGCTGTTTACAATACTGATTTAAATTGTCATTGTGCCTTTTGTACTGTGTTCTGGTCAGTTACGAAGGGGACGGTATTCCAATGTTCATTAATGTCTTGAAGCCAGGAATGAACAGGAAGGAAACATAAATAGATTAGATTTAACAGAAAGACTTTAAATATTTAACAACAAATAAAAAAGCAGAGAGAGCTTTTTACCTTTTTCATGATGATTTACCATACTCAGAAATTATGTACTGTAGCAGGTTTCCAGAATTGGTCCTTCAGGAGCTAATTATTGTAGCCTACACTGTACACTGTTTGGAAACATGCCCCAGCATGCTGGGGACTGTTTGTGTGTTAGTACATTTTCATTCACCCTGATGAATCATATACAGTACACAATCTATATGAAACCCCAAGATTACTTCTATTATTTATGAGTTACTTATAGTAATGGATCTGTTTTACCTAAGTGGGGCAGCACTGCTGATACCATTGCGTTTTATTTGCAGATGTGTTATGTCTTTAGCAGTGGAAATAGGATAATTCTGTAAAGTTTAAAAATGGATACACAGAATAATACATGCTTGCTTTGGAAGGTGTCGGTATACATATGCATGCAGGACATTCCAATCAGACAAACAATTGAGAAACAATATTGTATGTTCTCACAACTGCTCAGATATTATGGTTTTTACTACAGTACATACTGTATAGACATAAAATGTCATGCCCAAAATGGAAGGTTTTGGCCATATCTAACATAGTACAGTACCATTTAACAGCACTTCGGGACTACCTTTAAAGGTAGAGTGAGCGATTGCAAGCGAATACACTTTATTATATGTCAATTTCAGAGAATTCTCGACAGTCAGCTAGCTGACTAATAATCCTGTGTTTCTACACAGCCCTAGTTCTGTAAACAGGAACGCAAACATAGTCAAACAATATAGCCATGGCAATGTGCATGCTATGTCTGGGGTGGTGCTACTGAGGGAGCACTCTATGGCATTGAAGGGAGAGGTGTTTTGTTTTGATCAACTTCAAATATCAACATGCTTTCAAAATAAATGACTCTACCTCGTCTTCCCAGACTCGTTAATTAGTCCCAACACCACCATAGGCTGAAAGCTGTAACATACCCTTCAAATACAACACTTTTATCTTTTGTCTTATATTTTATCTAGTATCTTTTAACTTTTATTAAGTGATTTACAGTAAGTACATTCACGACGTGTTACGTTGCAGGCTATGCAGCTAATTTTGCTCCAGGATGATTGCAAGTACGCCAGGGTTCAAACCCATGACCCTTTGGCTGGAAGATGAACACCCTAACCACTAACCTGTTATTATGCCTGTTTTTTACTCTGGTTTTCAACGACAAAGGTGAATTCTGGACACAAATAAGCTACTGCAACTATTGCATACAGGGCTACCGGTCGGCGCCTTAAGAGCTTGTTGGTCTAAATGTCCAAAAACAAATTAATTGGAGCTGCCGGCAGGGAATTATAGATGACAAGAAAATGAATACTCTGATAAGATGTCTGTGCTTAATTGCTGTGTTGTGGTGTATCTTGTAATGAAAATAAAAATTGGAACACAGCTAAATTGGGGAAAAGTAATTCATGTTTGCCCCTTGTGGATTAGGCGTCAACCTTCATTAGGGTCATGCTCTTCAAGGAAATTGAGAACTTACCTGAATTAAATTTTCACACGCAAAAGAAGACAAGTGAATTTAAGATAGTACAGCCATTTGAAAATCTAATTGAAAGTTTACAAAAAAGGTTTTCATCCTAATAATATCGTAATACAGGTTTTAGCCTATGTTAAGTTTCAGTTATGCTGCCGCAAATTAATTCAACTGGTCTACAGCTATTCACATTGTTCACTGGGTCTAGAAAATTACATTGTTCTGTGAGAATGGATCACATCTGCATAATTACGTGGCCATTTCGGAAAGTATAAAGGTCAAGCAGAAGAGGTATGTGCGCACGAATGTGTAAGTGTAATTTACAGCATACCAGGGAAGAGGGATGGAAAAATAAGAGTGAAGGAAAGTGGAGCGAGAGGGGGGAAGGCTACAGTAAAGACAACAACAATGTGCCAGCTTCAGTGGGGGAGAAGATAATTGTCTGGGGGTTCTGAAGCATCATAAAGCCAGAAGCACATAGCAAGCTACAGAAAGCATTAGTCCATTGTCATTTCTCCAGGAGAAAAAGCCTCTGTATAAACTAATTCATCAGGTAGAGTGTAGCATAAAGGATTTGAGGCCTCACAGTGCACTAAGCCCCTCTTGCTGCCTTGTGTCCTATTATCATTGCCATGTCAAATGTGGAGAAGGATTCCCATTTTATTGCAGAGTTTGCTAATTTTATAAAATATTTTCTCTGGATTTGCAGTATTGGAATTAGACGTTCTGTGACACAAAACTAAATGAATTTATTTCAAATTGCCAACAGTGCAAATGCAGCATTTCATGTTATGGCAATATCTGATTTGTGCAAAAAACAATCTCACAACTGCAGAACAATTACAACATTAATTCTTATTTGGACTGACAGAAAAACATTTACCGCCATTTTTATTTGTTGGTCATTACTGGCTAGTGGAATCTAGGATGTTAAATTCACCTTCAAATAATTTACTGAATATTTCTGCATGCATCTACTGTATATCCTGAATAAACTTAATGGTGACATTCTGTCTAAATGCACTCATCCAAAGCATGTGATTGCAGGTATAAAGATTGCATGGTTAAAGCAGGTATGGGTCAACAAATTGATGACACCATTAACTAGCACATGTTAGTTCATGTGATAATTATGGACTGCAAAGTTGGTTGGACAAGTCACTATACTATCTTTTACTTCATGAAATTGCTATCGTAAGTTTCCAAGCAGATTCTGACTAGTCAATTAGGCATCAGTTCATGGCAGGCTTTCTGTTGCATGAGAGATGGAAACAGTTGTTTCCACCCTGTAAATGTCAGTAGCATTTTAGTGTTAAGTATAAAGTACCTCTGCATTTAAAGGAACACTCAATGATTTAAGTCAGATTTAGCCCCAGGTGTGACATCATTCCTGTATTACCACACTCCCAGTCAGATAAAAACTCAAACTATAACAGAATGGTTAGCTGGAGGCAAAAAAAGTCTATCCAACATGACAGAAAATTTGAATGATAAGGGGCCTTTAAAGCAAATGCATGTCATATAAATGTGATACAGTGTTGTCGTACATTTTGTGGGTAGAGACATTGACAGTGGATCAGTCAGACAGTTGGATTGCCTGCTGTCATAAACAATTCCCCTACTGGTACAGGACATGCATTACATTTACTGTATATATTTACTATTTCTTCCAGTGCCGTGGTTCTACATACAGTAGTCATTATTATGGGTTGAACTTAAGAAAGATTAATAAAATCATTGATCTGTTCTCCGTGGTCACACTTTGTGGTCAACATGCCTACAGTATGTATATCTCAAGAATTAGGAAAAGGAGGAAGTCATCTATCATTTTCGTCTCAGGCGTCAATGATTTCCTTGGCATATCAATATGTTGCTTGCTTAAAAATCAACATCACAGATTGTGCAAGAACCACATATTCGTTGGGCACCACTGACCTACACTGTAGTGTCTGCCTGAGCCTAATGATGCATTATGGGTATACCTTTGTCTTGTTTTGATAATAATTTGTAATTTTTATCACATATTGTTTGCTATTATCATTGGGTTTAGCTGTGATGACTAGGTTAGTGGTTATTTTAATTACAGTAAACGTAATTGTTTTAACTTTGTTAACATTACGACCCACACATGCACATGCAAAATATGTGTATAGCACACAATGTACAATAGTGAAAGAGTGAAAGTGTAGGTTACTGCATTAAATGTGTGTACTGCTACAATACAAGCCCCATTAATTGTATCCTACTGTAGAAAATACAAAACAAATATTAAGCAAAGTAGAGACTAAAGAACATCAATATGAAATTGGGGCCCCTAGCTTACAGATCTGCTCAAGCACACAAATCAAATAACATAGACCCAAAGTTTACAAAACAAAATGCATCAACTACCTTAAGGCTATATTCAATAAATTGAGCTAATCATCAGTCAAGAATGGCCAAAGCTACTTTATGCAAAGAGCCAACAAGGCAAAACAAATAAGGTAGGGTAACTCCATTATAAAACAATTGTATGTCCATATTACTTTAGCAGAATTGCATTTTGTTGAGGTAGTTATTATTAAATGGTATTACTGTAAATGGTTTAGGTTATGCCACCCAGAAAACATCCAGTACTTGGTAACCATTATTATGCAAAGGTCAAGGAATAACATGACAACTGACCTACCAACTTTTTTTTTCTTTTTCTGTTTGTCTGTCCCAAATGCGCTCTGAACATTAGTGTTGTTATATGTTAAAATAATATTATAATTCTAGATAATAGATTAGATTATGTCTGTTGTTATAATGAAAGATTGGGGTTTCAACTATGGCTCTATATATGAAGGGTATAAAAGAGTCCACACCAAAATAGAATATTTTCAATCCCATTGTGATTTTTCAGTATTCCCCAGATTGTTTGTGAAGTCCCAGATCTTATATTTCCACGAGGAGATTGATTATTACCATAACATAAAATCTGGGTTACATTGTAAGGCTAAATGTAAACAGTTTTGCTCCTACAAACTGTAGTCGCATACTACCTAGAACTACATTTATACAGAATCTGGCAGTTAGAACATTTATCAAAAAGCTCTGTGAAGGATATACTGTATACAAATTAACTAAACCAATATATGAAAAAAAACAAAAAAAACAAAGGAGATTGGGAGGAATAAAACAACAGATTAACTATCATGAAGTTATTTAATCATGTCAGTATGGATAGTCTAGTGTTTAGCTCCCAGATGGAAAGTCATGGGCTCAAGCCAAGATTGGTTAGAATGTGGATGTGCATATGTGGAGTTAAACCAATCATCATCTGGCTTCGGGTTGAGCTAGAGCCACTGAGGTGTTTCTTGGGGTTGCAATACCAAAGCCACTGGTGAGTTAAAAGTTACTTAAAATCACATACTAACAATTGGAATAATATTAGAAATAATAGAATAACAAATATTTTTGTGACAACTTTATTGAAACCATTTCATTTCATATCTGTAGTTTTTAGGAAAGCAATTTAGAAGTATATATAGTTATTTTCCATGCACTGTTTTGTCATTTTTGCAAGTGCAACTGATGCTGTAACACATTTGTAACTGTAATAAACAGTAATAGCCATAGAAGCTTTGATTACAACAGACAAAGGAGTGTGATGTCATTTTCTGCTCAGGACGAAATTACTGCACTATATTGTATCTTTACATAGTAAATAGTAACTTTTATGTTTAAAATATCACATAGCAGCTTTAATAAGTTTTGAGTAGACATTGCATTGAGTGTTTGTTTGTTGTCTAATAATGCAATATTAATACCAATATTAATACCTTATCCCCTCTTAACCTTCAGAGTATTCTTGAAGTTCCAACACCCCACCCAATTGCCTACACAACCAAAGAGCCGTGCTGTATTGTCTTTGTGTATAACTTCCAGTCCCTACAGCTCCACACAGGTTTTCTGAAAGAATTAGTGGAACATTACAACTACAAAACAAATGGGAGACTCAATCCATGGTACCAATGAAATGCGACGTGTGCAAAGGTATTATTTCTTCCAGACATTATAGGGGCTATGATGAATGGGGGGCGGGCAGTGGACAGGGAGTAAGGCATGGATTCCTGCGCCCGATAGTCATCTGCAGAGAAATATTGGAATCCACGGAGATAGAGATGCACTCACCTTTCCATGACCTCTGGTGTCAAGGCCTCATGAAGGATAGAGCAGGGTTGACACCTCTAAGGGAAATACTTTATGATTTTGATGGAATACCTCCAAGTAACCCATGATTTCCAACACTGGCTGCCATACTTTTTTTTGTTTTCTTTCCAGGTAAAAATCTCTTGATTTGGCATTTTATTTATATATATATTTATACGGTGTCCTCTTGGGTGGAGGGAAGGGGGTCAGTTGTTCAAATACATTTTCTTGTTATAACAAGACAAATAATCCATGATCTTGATTCAATGTTGACCTTGTTTGTTTGAAAGACCAGTTGACTGTATGATCGTGTTTGTCAGCATAACACCGTGGTTTGACCTATCGTCTAAACATTTTAGTTTTACGGGTAATTACTATATTTAAAGGGTTCTTTAACAGCTTCATTTAAGTGCCATCAAATCGTTCACAGCAAGCAAAATATTGGTGTTAAAGTTAATTTCCACAGGGAGGGGAAGACAATCTCAGAGCAGCAGAAGCCATTCACTCATGCAATGGCAGTTGGTAAAGGTCGATGTGGAATAGCCCAGGGATCCAGAGTGCGAATGAAAAACAAGATTAAGATCCAGAGTATTGATAAACCGTCACTGACAATGCAAATTACCAAACCTGTGACACGTTTGCTTTTTGTTGTTATTGTTGAAAGATATCTCTCACCACAACAGCATGGACTGTACAGTTTAATTATAACATCTGTGCAATAGTGCAGTACCAGCACCGTGTATCCAGATCATGTCTACAGTAGATCAGCTCCAGACAGATTGTTGTTTTTTGGCCTGGCATTTAACATGCGAACTAACTTCCCTGTAGAAAAAATTTAGAAACTTGTATTTATTTTTTTCTGGGGAACATTGCATCCATCGTCCTCCAGTAGCGGTTATTTCTCCATGTGCTTGCAAATATGTATTGAGTTGCAACACACTTGTTCTTCTATTGCTGCTACTTGTATGCTAAAAGTTGTGATTGTGTTGTGTCGCCCCAGCTGAACATGTAGTCCACAAACAAAGATGATGAATGCATCCCTGGATACGACAAAAATCTGTTCACATTACCATAACAATGTGGTTACATTGCGACCCAGACCTCTGTCAAATGTGATATGGGGCAACGTGTTTCTCAAGACATTGTTTCGGTGTGTTTACTCCTGTATTTACAGATGTTTGGTTGCATCCATAAAATCCCAGATCAACTTCTCAATTTATTCTTTGGCTCGATTTAATAGCTATTCGGCAAGCATATGACATAACACCAACGCAAGACATAAGACCAATTACAATATTGTGTAAACTTTGGTCGAGCAGTAGAATATTATTGCATGGCGTCACGAAAAAGAATGATCTGAATCATATTACTTAGCCTGGTAATGTGTGTACATACAGTTTAAATTCAATCCAATCCGACAATGAGATCAAGTAGTCATGCATTTAATAATGATTCAATATATTAATCAATTATTATATATTTTTTTCTCTCTCAGATTATCCCCCTTTTCAAGTCTGATGCCTTCATGCTTATGTACTGTATGCCTTTTCCCATGGTCCCAGCTGTACAGTTGGCCCCTATGAGCCGTCGTGTCCGCCAACATGGGTTCCCATGAACAACTTCATTACCATTCAGTTACAGCAACAACACATAAATCACTGCTGAGTCGACTCCAGCCACCAACACATACTCGCGCATTGCCGGCGCCACATGGGAGAGATTTGCTTGTAAGTCCACCTTACGCGGCGACACAAATGAAAGAAAGAGAAAGGAGAGAACAAAAACTCCTTGGGTCAGCTCGTCGCCTCTTTTGGGACAATCAGTGGAGAGCGACAAAGCTCGACCATTACAGCAGACAATTTGATCACCCGCCTCTGGGCATGGTCTCTCTATTACCTGACTGAAATAGGCCTCTCCCCTGAGAGCCCCAGGCCTCATTGAACAGGAGAGGTGGGGACGGTAATTATATCTTGGGCGAACCCCAAATCACTTCCCATTAGTCTGGCTCCGAGACGTAGCGGCGATAACCCCGATACGTCGCTCTCGGCCTCTATCCAGGGCCCCCACGCGGAAACTGAGCATGCTGCTACGGTAACCATGGCCCAATTTATTAGGGGCCTTAATTGCGTGTTGCCATGTTGGTTTTGGAGGGCACTCACTCAAACAATGTCAACCTGGCCCATTGTTTTCATGAGGGTAAAGACGCAGAGCATGGGATTCTCACCTCTCCAGTCTTGCCTCCCAACCCCCTTTACTCTGCTTCCCTCTACAACATTTCCTCAATAATTGTTGTTGGGGTTTTTGGTTTTTTTTTGTACAGTAGTCTCTTACAGTATGTTGTTACAGTAGCATATAATTAAAAAAAGGCTGGCACCAGGACAAGGAGAGGAGTCACACCCAAACCCACCAAAGTACCACGCAATAGGTCATTATTTGAAGAACTGTTCCCATGTGCAGGCCTACCAGTTCTCTACCGTGGCCAAAGCAGGTCATGGTCAAACTATATCAGTGTGGCAGCCAGTCCGGTCTACGGCACCATTTGTAGAATGACCACTGACAAACTAAGGGAGAGTTGAAGAGAGCTTCACCACAAATGAGCTGAGAAAGCCTGGCTTCTCTGCATGTGTCCTGCAAAACACAGTTACTTTATAGCTGAAGACCTCCAGAGAAAGATTTGTCAGTGTGCTCACACACAAACACACATCACTGATATTGTGTGTATACAAAGAAGAATAGAACATGGTATTGATATCCCACTATTGGAATATACCTGTCTTCCTATAGGGCGTTGGACCTGATGAAGAACATCTTAGCCAACCAGAGATCATGTTCCTCTCAGGTGCATGCTGGGACCTTTTCACCTATACTATTGATTGCCGTTATTTATTCATTTGGTTATTCTTTTTAAGGGAGTGAAAGATTGCAATGCAAGCCAAGGCCACAGACTGTAACATTATCACAAGGTATGCCTTTTATCCAGTGTGGTGTGAAGCACAGACACAGTATCTGGCGGTCTATAATTGAACAAAGGCAGAATACTGATATCCTCCAAGCCTGTTGGACCACTTCACTTTAAGACCACTTCATTGCCTCCATTTTAATTTGCCTCAGGTTTGTTGGGTTAACTGGCCTACAATAAGCAATGGCTGATGCGGTAAATCCTCTAGTCTGTCCCAGGGCAGATGAGGTAGGACACTGAATGAGTGAGCGATAGCCAGGCTCAGACTGACAGCTCTCATGGCGAGCAGAGACACACAACTCATCCAGTATTGATGAGGGAAGCTCTACTCATGCGCCAGTGCCAGGCGCCCAGAACCCTCAAGTGAAGAAATATGCAAGAAGTGGTACACACCGTATATATACTGTATATACACACACACTTCTCCACACTTTACCTCTGTCTCTCCACTGGCATCTCTTCTCTCCGGCTCTCTCTCTCTTCTTCTTCTCCTTACGCCCAAAAACACTTGCTTGCATGCTTGCATATGTACACTCCAAAAAAAAAAAAAGAGCATTCGCAAAAGGTGTCTTTTTCCGTTCCCGTTTCTCTCCGTCTCCACGGGAATGCTTTCTCTCATCTAAGTGCTTTCAAGCTGGCAACATAGAAAGCATAAGAGATCTTGTGGCCCTCCTCTAGCTTCAGGGTTTTCTTTAAGATTGTCAACCACATGACGACTAATGAATAGCCAAAACAATCAATAATTGGAATTATGGCAGCATCATGGATATTATATTTGTTGGCACGATTATTTGCTGCTTAAAACAAAAGGAGTAGAAGGGCTGTTTGTTGTCCTAGTCTGTCTTCATAATGAGGCAGCGGGCCATAATGTTAAAACCACATGCTGTCATAAAAGTGTATTTTTCATACACACATAATACATACACATCACTGTGGAGGTCTGTTGTTGTTCAAAGGTGACAGGTGATGTCGTCTGCATTTTTGTTTCTGCGTAGGCTCGGTTATTGACTCTAGTGTATGCAGCTTACAGGCTGTTTAGACCATTTTTGCAGTGGGAACTGTCTGAAATAATGCCAAGTAGATCCCTTGGGTTATTTATCATTGCTGATGTGTTTGTAATTGCGCCGCTACTTAACATGTAAGGGTGGGGTGTGTGTGTGTGTGTGTGGGGGGGGGGGGGGGGGTAGTGCACCATGGCAGCATTTTTTTAAGGCACTGATGGTAATAAAAAAATAAAATATTTCTCACAGGAATATCAAT
>JAODUG010021318.1:0-21387 GCA_027564795.1 Aphredoderus sayanus
TAAGCTGTAAAATTAGGTTTAGCGCCTTCTATCTGCCACAAAAGCTAGTGATTTGGGTCATTCTGACCCGGAGTACAATACGAGGGTTAATGTAGCCTAGTTAACTATAGGTCTACAGAGATGTTTTTTTTCCCTTTTTGAAGAAATTTGAATACATCCTGTAAATCTGATTTTATCTATCGTATGACACAGGAAATATGTAGGCAGCAGCAATTTAATTGTTGTATGTGTATATAATATGTAATTTATATTTAATTGTACAGTGAACGAAAAACTATCTCAAGATAATACAAATGATGTCAATGTACTATAAAACATTTTTATAGGAGATGAAATACCATCATCACTTTCCTCAATAAATGTAATTCTTTAAAGGTGCAGTCAGGGATCCTAAAAAAAGATTCAATGCCATAGGCCAGTGCTCCCTCAGAATCTCCGCCTTCCACATTAAATAAGCATTGCCAAGGCTAAGATACTGTTGTGTGGTGTTGTCTGCACCACTTTGTTTATGTTCCCATTTACAGAGCCACAGCTTTTGTACAAACATCAAATTATTATTTCAGCGCGCACACAGAATGGGCAGCTAGCAGTTGATATTAGCAGAATTTGACAAAAGTTTATTGTCTTACAATTGCTGGCTCCACCTTTTTAATGTTGTTTAAGTAAAATTGTCAATGTAGATTTAATGAAGCAATCCCTGCCATCTTTAGAAATAACATTAAATTAAAGGCAGCATTTGAATATACAGTAGCGGTACACAAGCCAATCCCCAGAGAGTTGTATAGATATTTCTTTGTTTATAGTCAAAACGTTTGTTTCTCCACAACTTGTCAAGAGTAGTAAAACAAAACTAAAAGTATAAGCTTTAATGATGGCTTCACATCTGGATGTTTTGTATTTGATAACTGGAGAACAGCCCCATCATTTACTGGCTGATTTCATCTGCTGGTTCAGTCCCTGAATCCAGTCTGTCTGTGGACTCCAAGCCCCCATATAACTTCTTATTTTCTATTTTATTGAGTAGAAAGCAATGCATTTAAAGAAAATAATCCTTTGTCAGGATCAATTACAAAAAAGGTGTTGTCAAAATGTTATGAGTTACAATGTTTTCATTTATGTAATCTCTACCGCCTGGCCTGTGTGGCCAGGACCACACAGTAAATCCGCCTAACAGATAAAGCCAGTTTTGAAGTTCCAATCCTCTAGTCACAATGAATCTTTGCTTCTTTTTATTTTTTATTTTAAATATAAGGTAACGTATAATGAATCTAGAGGATAAATGATATCGAGTAAATGAGGCATCAAGTCCTCCCACTTCAAAAGGCATGCCAGTTAAATGGAAACTACTCTACTATAATACTATTGTCTTTCATTTATTTTCAGTTGTCTTCTATGTAACGGTAGAGCATGATGAGGCTGAGGACACGTAAAGCTCCTCAGCAGCCAACCACGGCCCGTCGAACCCACATGCCCCAGGCCAAGCGGAAACTCTCTGATGTGGAGCCGTCCCCAGTGAGAAGCAGAGGCAAAATGCAGAAGAATGAAACAGGCCTGTTCTCCACCATCAAAAAATTCATTCGTGGAAATGCTGTCAAGGTGGGCTGAGATCTGACTTGCATGTAGTTGGCTTCATTGTCCCAAATGCATTAAGTGCCCCTAGTCACAAGCAACTTCTCAGAAAGTGAATGATAATTGCATCACATACTACTAGAAAGCAGTCACACACGTTTAGAAATGTTTATTATATTACAAATACTTGTGATGTGAATGAACAAAGATGAATGCACCTGTTGCTGAACTTTACTAATGTTGAGGTAGTAAAGGTTTTTTGTGCATTGTGGCGTTTTCACCGCACTCTGGTCTCTACCTACTGAGAAGCATTAATGTAACATTGTTGCAAGTTAGATTTGCAGGAGTTCAGGCCCAGAAATAGATACATGTGTGTGTATTCCCATCAATATAGAGTTCTATGATTCCCATCTGTAATGTAGTTTATTAAATTACACTTGTCAGGAACATACCTGTGGAGCTATGGGCGACAGACTTATATATATCACATGCTTTTCATTCATTTATTTTGGATATTGTATTTGCTGCCGATATTAATTTCAATAGGTTGATTTGAAAATAGGAAATTATAGGGCAGTGTTAAAGTTTAGTTTTATTGTACTTGCTCATCCCTCTAACACTGCTTTTTAATAGGTGGAACAAGATATCCCAGCTAAGAGGACTCGACTTCATTGTGGTTTGGAGAACGACCTGATAACATCCACACCACAGACTGGAGGTCTTCCCACCAAGCCTATCTCTAGAGTTTGTCGGAAAAGCTTAAATAAAGGTACTGCCAATAAGGAGGAATGTTGGATTTGCTTCTCTTATCATTTTACCATTTACATTGTTATCCATGCCTTTTAAACATTTTATTTAGTCCACATCATTTTTAAATTATATTTTATATTATGCATTTTCAGTTGTGGTATCTTAAGGTTTTCTACTTTCTATTATTCTAGTAGAAGTTCTGGTAGGCTTATTTGAACTAATTGCCAACTGTAGCTTTTGTATGGGTGTGCAATGTGCATGTGTATGCCTTAGTTGTTACAGTTGAACGTATTGCATTGTTATTAAAGGGGTATTTCCATTGCCTTTCCTCAGACACAATGACATGCAACAGTAAACCCATTAAACCAAATGGTAAATTAGAAGCCCCTGTTGAAGCAGCAAGTAGTCCTCCCCGCACAACTCTGCTTGGTACCATCTTCTCTCCGGTCTTCAACTTCTTCTCACCAGCAACCAAGACTGGTATATTGAATAGTTAAATAGTTCTTAATAATTAAAATATATTTCAGTGGATTAGCAAATATTTTAATCCGTGTACAGGCTTTGTAATGAATCATTGTAGTATTTTATTATTTACACTAATAATATGTTTACCTATATATGTACCTTAAGAACACAGCAAACAGCCCTTGAGCTTGCCTGGCAATAGATGATTCAGTCAACATTTTGTCAACTCAATTATTATGAGACAAGTAATGAAAAAAATCTGCTACTTGCATCTTGTTTGATCTGCATTTAGCATATAATTTGCTGTGTTCTTTTGCACAATGAAACGGAAAACATTTTATAGAAAAATTGATATAGAAATAATGAAAACCTATTCTTTTGTAATTGTGGTTCTTCTGATGCTTGTTTTTCTAGCCACCCCAGGCTCGGAATCCCCTGGTCAAGCAGTGGAGGCCGAAGAAATTATGAAGCAGCTAGATATTGAGCATGCAGAAGAAATTCCAAGTAGCACCCTCACATCCACAGAAGGCATCACCTTGTGCCATACTGACCCAGTTTTACCACAAAAGCCTCAGATCACCCCTGATTCATCAATAGAGGAAGGGGAAATAGTCACTGAAACCAATGTGCCCCCTTTAACAGGTACATTAAGACCTCCGTTAAGTTCCAAAAGTCATGATATGGATGGATGTGTGTCCCGTATATAGCGTTTCCTTGCTATTTAAGCACTTCATAGCTTGTCTTATTGTATATGTGCACTAGACCATAGTCTTTCACTTTTGTTTCATAATGAATTGACATTTGGTTATTAGTTCCTGGGTGCATGCCAGACAGTGGTTACCCACATGCACCACCAGCAGCCGCTCCAGAGGCCTCTTATGATGAGGACTGGGAAGTCTTTGATCCGTAAGTAGTACTGTATGTGTGCAGCGCATGCAGTGCACACTAAACATTCTTTATCCACAATTACTTGGTCTGATTACTATGTAATTTGGCAGAATAAAGACTTGATTAATTTCTGAGTTTCCTTTTTACTTATGTCAATGTTTTAAGGTACTTCTTTATCAAGCATGTGCCTCCACTGACTGAAGAGCAGATGACACGCAAACCCGCGTTGCCCTTAAAGACGAGAAGCACGCCGGAATTTTCCCTGGTCCTAGACCTGGTAAGCACACTAAAAGGTTTTTCTGCATAACCATCAAACGTTATTCTAAATTTTTGTTTCCTTGATAGGATGAGACACTAGTGCACTGTAGTTTGAATGAGCTGGAGGATGCTGCCCTGACATTTCCTGTGCTATTCCAGGATGTAATTTATCAGGTACTGTTGCAATGTATCATCTGGGTGGTCTATGTACTTGGTCTGTATGATGTTAAATGTTTTTTTTTTTTTGTTAAGGTGTATGTACGGTTGAGGCCCTTTTTTCGAGAGTTTCTTGAGCGAATGTCTCAGATGTATGAGGTGAGATGACTCTATTTTGTCAATTTATAAAAATAAAATTATGTTGAAGATCTCAATAGTTATGCCTGTCATTTGTATTTCACAGATTATTTTGTTCACGGCTTCAAAGAAGGTGTACGCTGATAAATTACTCAACATCTTGGATCCGAAGAAACAGTTAGTTAGGTCTGTGTGATGTTCAGATCAGTTTGAATGAATATGTGGTCATTCTTATTCTGATTAGAATTTGAGATTTGTAGTAGAAGAGATGCAATTTATAGTATTACATGTAGACAAATACAACTGGGAATAAGTTTAAATGGGAGGGAGGGGGATTTAAAAACATTATTCAACAAAGGAATATAAACTAAATCTTCCGATGAATTTTATTCTGTTTCAGGCATAGACTTTTTCGTGAGCACTGCGTTTGTGTACAAGGAAATTATATTAAAGATTTGAACATCCTTGGACGAGACCTTTCAAAGACAATAATAATTGACAATTCACCTCAAGCCTTTGCTTACCAGGTGAGAGAATTTCTCTGAAACATCTTGTTGAACCTCTTCAAGTGTAGCTCCATATGGGCAGGTTGGGCAGTGCCCCACCAAAGCACTTGATAATGAAATGATAAAATATACTTTAAATTTATGTTGATTGTAATACACCATCTGGGTTGGGTTAAACACAGCACCCCAACATTTTCCAAATGTAAATCTGGGGGCAGATATGAACCTGTAGTGAGCCTTAATGGGAAGCTGTTGGGGCAGAAATAACTCTGCCCACATCTCTGTTTATGTAAGATGTAAGGTATGGATATTCCACAATATTTGTCTGTACGGGAACTTTGAATGTCAGATAGATGTCAAACATGAAAAGTAGTGTTAAGCAACCTGCATGCAACAGCGAAACTTTATTTTAGAGAACTGGTTTGAAAGATTGGATATTGGAGAAAAGGTAGCTATCAAGGAACTTGATCCTGATAAGCCAGACATAAAATTAATTCACAAAATTGGTCCTGATAAGACAGACATAAAATCCATGGGTTTTGTTAAGTAGATGGCAAGCTTGTGTGCAGCAGCACGGTGCAAAATATAAGACTTGTATTTATTTAAACAATGAATCATCAGATTATGAATCTGCCAAACCAATTTTCTTCTGATCAGGAGGTGCTACTGGACTGCATTAAATTGTTTAAAAACTCCAACAGAGGTTTTTGTTAACTTTTTCAGCTTTCTAATGGAATCCCAATTGAGAGCTGGTTTGTGGACAGAAATGACAATGAACTTCTGAAGTTGGTTCCTTTTCTGGAGAAGCTTGTGGAACTGGTGTGTAGTTTGAAATCTAATCTGACTTTATGTTTATAACATGCTCTAAAGCAAGTTTAAATTGAAATGCTAAGAAACTCAATCCAAGTAAAATTACATTTGTGAATATATTCCAGATTCTGATGCCACTGAGTTTTATTATTTAATTTGCAGAATGAAGATGTCCGACCTCACATCCAAAACAAGTTTCGTTTGCAAGACCTTCTTCCTCCAGACTGAAGACTTGGACTAAGTACTGTTACAGTAAGATGGTATCAACATTGGAGATAAAAGATTGACTCCAAAAAAGATTATTCAGTGCAAACAAATTAGCACCATTAGAAATTGTTGAAAAACGTTATGAGTCAAAATCGTTGTATGTTCCTATACATCCACAAACTAGACTAACAAACAGAACTGTTCACCACAGCAGTCCTTTACACTTTGCTGGCTTCATACTAGTAGTTACTGATCCAGATTGACAATACTGAATGTCATGCAGTATTGGAATATACTGTAAGGACCTTGTTGGCTGTGGCCCAATATTTACTGGCCAGTCAAACATGTATAATATTCACACTCTATTACTTGTATATATGACATGTAAATATTGTTTACTTTAAGGTTTTAAAGTTGTTTTCTTTTTAATGTAAATTTTAGTATGTATTCCTTTTTTTAATTATTATTGAGTTTTTATAAACCAACAAAATGTTAGTGTGTTTCGTTTGAAGATGATGCTACACATCTGCTTTTGGGTTGTATGCTTGCATTATTCCTGTGATGCAGCTGTCTGTAATAAGGTGCATTTAAAAAAAAATTATCTTTGGGAGGAAATCTTCCCTTAAATCATATTTTAAAGTTTATGTAATGTAAGTATACTGTTTTAACTGAATACAAAGCCATAATGGCCAGACAATAATTTTTGAGATTTGTATTTAAGAGTCCGATACAGATATTAGGACCTTGATCATTGTCATTGAGTTATAGGAAGGGAGGGGTTCATGGATCCTGCACTTTTACATCCAGCCCTTTGTAAGTACAGTAAGTGTAAAATATTGTCACTTTTTTTACCTGGGTGAATCACATGAATTTGACATGTGGGGGGAAAAAAAATGTAGCACCAGCAAATTGCCAATATGTTTGATCTAAAATTTTGTTTTCCAAGACGTCTTGTATGTGTGATCTTTAATGTAGGAGTCACACGTTTTGACTATTGAATGATCACTCCTGTTGTATTCAGTGTTACTCAATGGTTTCCTTGAAAATAAATACATTTTATATAGTTGTTTTGTAAATGTGTGCTTGGATTATAGTTTTATCACAATGCTTTAAAGACCGGATATACGATTTAGATGATGTTCATACAGTATATGTATTAAGGGTATTGTGTGCACTACATTTTGTAAATGAGGGTCAATCGGTAAAATGTTTTTATTAGTGGAACAACGCTTTGTTGAACGCGGAACGTTTGTACTGATGGTATTCACTCTTACGGAAGAATTTACAATAAGGACATCTAAAAATGGCGGAGGAAGATTCGTGGGGTCAGTATGTTTGGTTTGACTATATAGTTTCTTCTGTTGCCTAGATTTATATTAGAAATTGTCGTTTATTTCACTGCTAGACGCTGAATCGTTTGAGCAAGAAGAGCCAAAGGCGAAGCCAGTTTTGTTGGATAAGTGGGAAGGCGAGGACGAGGAGGAAGATGTAAAGGTAGGCTACTACAGTTGCACTAGTACAGTATTCAAAGCTTGATCGTGAGAGAAAGAACTTCACTGAGTTTGAAACATAATTACAGATACAATAAAAATCTACGTTGTTGAGCAATGATAATGTATCTACTAGATAATGCAGATTACGATGTCAGAAATAAATGGCCTGAGTGACAGCTGTCTGGTGGTGTCTCATTACATTGCTCTGTTCGTTTATATGGAGAGCAGAAACTCAGTTTAACTGACTTGTACGGAGACTGAAAAAACAATTCCTTTCACTTAATTGTTTGTCACTGTTCTGTTGACAACATACTTATTAATGCTATGTATCCAAGTAAACTTTAAAAAGCTGATTGTCATAGCCTACTATTGCAAATTATTATAAATCTATTTTCAATTTGTTTAGTAGGCTATGGTTTACAATTGGCTAGAATATTTTAACATCTAACAACATTTATAAACCTAGGCACTGGGCATTCAATGTTGTAACACATGACCAGTTATTTTCTGCTTAAAACTGTAAAGTGAATCTAAAGAAGGAACACCATATTTTACCCTAATTTAATTGACTGGAGCTATTTGAACATAACCAATGTCTGGATATACACATCATATAACTCTTAAACCATTTCCTTTACTTACAATCACAAGATATGTTTAAGCTTTTTTATTTGTCTTCATACTTCTCCCTTTTCTATATACAGGATAATTGGGATGATGAGGAGGAGGAATCTAAAGATAAGAAAGCAGGTAGGCTTATTTCTTAACATTGCTCATATTACATATAGTATATTTTCTAACAGGGCCCTATTTCAGAAACAAAACAATTAGGTCCACTCCACACTGTCTTATTTTACAGTCATCAGGTATAAACAAAACCAAGTCTACTAGGATACTAAAGTGATTTATGCTTGTTACATCAACAATACAATAACGGCTAATCAATGGCATTGCTAATCAACAGCTTGCCCCGTTTTCATGTAGCCTATAGCTGTTTCCTCACTAGTCCAAAAGAAACTGCAAGGTCAAGATCAAATATAATCAATTTAGGCTTCTGTATCATATCCAGCGGTGGAAAGAAGTGCATGCATTGCATCTCCTGTGCATTGGAATGCATATGCACATATAACACTCAGACTTCACTTCCTTGTGCAATCAGTGATCGTTTAAAATTACTTTTCTATCAGTATGAACTGATTCCAATGCACAATATTGGTGTAATTAAGAGATTAGCTGTAAATGCATATTTTTCATATGCCAGAAAAGCCAACGGTGGTGCAGCAGCGTAATAGTGGAGCTCCACTGATGATGGCTTTTAATAGTTGTCATGCACGCAATTAACTCTACGTGAACATACTCCGAGTTGATTGAAATAACTCAGATCATCTATTCTGAAACTGAAGACTCATGAGTTACCCATCTAAGTTTGTCAACTCCGAGTTAGTTTCACAGTTTGTTAAACCCACTTTCTGAAATGGGGCCCAAGATTGTTACATCATGCACCCTTTTCCATTGAAGAAATTCACTGGTTGTTTTGCAAGTTGAAGTATGGTGCAAAAGTAAAAAATGCTGCCCTTGCAGTCAAACTTCATATTTTTTATTCCACAGCATAATACAACATGGTCTTTGGTGTATGTTTTCATAGATTATCAAACATGTGCATACAGTACTTTTATTTAAATTATTTCCAGGCCAAAAATGACTGGCTTGAACACCTCTTAACCAGGCATTTTGTGCTTCATAACATGTAATGATCTACTGTGTCTTTTTCCCCAGAATCAAATCAGACAAATGAAAAGAAACTAAGTGAAATAAATGAAGAAAATGAACATCTGCAGACAAATAGTCAAGAGGAATTAAGAGAGAGTGTGAGTAGTTCATACAATTTTACTCAAATACACACTACTGTTCGCAAGTTTGGGTGCACTTACCCATTTTTTAGACGTTTTTGAAAGAAACTTAATAAGAATAATCATTAAATTAATCAGAAATACAGTGTAGTTAAAAAAATTTGAAGCACCTTTTGCAATTATGTAAGCATACCTGAAAACGGTTGTGCAGATTAAAGCTGAAATAAAACCATCCTCCTCCTTTTACTCTAGTTGAGTATCTGGAGCATTAACATTTGTGGGTTCGATTACAGGCTAAAAACGGCCAGAAATGAAGAACTTTCTTCTGAAATTTGTCAGTCTATTCTCAAAATACAATGTGCGAGATTGCGAGAAAACACTGTGTACTACTTTACCGTACGTGTACCTTTACAGAACAGGGCAAACTGGCTCTAACCAGAATAGAAAGAGGCCACAGTGCACAACTGAGCAAGAAGACTAATACACAAAGGTACTGTGCATTAGTCTTCATTAAACAGTACCCACAAAGCACCAGACTCAACATCAACAGTGAAGAGGCAACTCCAGGATTCAGGCTTTCTAGCAGTTGAAACTTTTTTTTTTTTTTTTTAAGTAATACAATTGGCAAAAGAACACAATATATAGAGGACATTTTTAATTAAATTGAAGAATAAAAAGGAATGGAGGAGTTGTTGATGCCATCTGTTAAATTGGGGAGGCAATGGGATCTTTTGCAACGCCATGCCATACCCTGTGGAAAGTGCTATGGATGGTGTTTTTCTTGTCAATTTCTTGCAGGGATAATTTTTTCAATGGAGTATATTCACATAGTATATTGGCCCAAAATGCTTCAGTTCTATAAAAAGGGTTCTTGCGGAACTGTAATTGCTACATTGCTAATCAATTTTATTCTGTTTACCAAAGTAATCACAGCTACTTACCTTTTGAATAGAGTAAATTTGCAATGTCTAATTCTAGTTAGAACATTCCGAAGAGAGCTCAGAGCTCACACCAGAGGAAGAGCGGACAGAGAATCTTGATGCAGAGAAATTACAAGAGGGTTCTGACCTGGAGGCTTTGGGTATGAACAAACATTAGATTTTGAAACATAATTACCACGCTTATACTGTTGTAATAGCGATGATTAATATTGTACTTGTATGCTTTCAGTGTCTGTTTTTAATCTGAAACTTTGGACTGATTTCTCACAGTGGATTAAGAGAACCGGAATAGTTGTGCTTAACTCTACACCTTTTCTTAATTAGGCTATTAGATCAGTCTAGTTTCCTGCCAACATTTTGATATAGTATGTTAAAATCTTTAAAACGTTTAATTCTTAATCAATGTTCTAACCAGGTTATCTTTTCACTAGCTGCCTCAAACAATGCAACAGGACTTGATGCGTTAAGCCCTTGTTCGAAAGATGACTTTGAAGAGTTTGAGAGGCTGTTAAAAGCAAAGATATCACCCTATGAAAAATCCATACATTATTCTGGTTTCCTTGAGTCATTGTTTCGAGACCTTTGTCTGTCATGTGAGTATAGAGGCCTATTTTCTATGCACTCAATTCCAGATTGTAGTTATGTTTTAACAGTATACATCTACACAATTGGGAGTTATTAGGCACCATTTCATATTGGTACTGAAAAACGGTGTCAAGGATATAGGAAACATTTAGCCTTTCCTGAAGGATAATAGTTCTCTTTACCATTTTGCAGTAGAATCAGAAGACCTAAAGAAAATCAACACATCAATTACAGTTTTACTCAGTGAAAAACAAAAACAAGAAAAGGTTTGTATAAAGAATAGCAGTTGTAAAAGCAACCACAATATGCAGTATTTCACTTTCTTATTAATTATTTACAATCTACGCCCTTGGTTTTAACGTAAAGTTTCTGAACATTTCTTTAAACATTACATTTTCTTGCTTTTTAAAAAGCTAATTAAGTAGCATGTTAATCAAGTACTGTATGTTAGCATATGAATCTAGTATTAGTGGATGACTGACATGATTATTGCATTAAATTATGAGCAGAGCTTTGTTTATACAATAACCATAGGACTACCATAACACCCTTACCTTTTACCTTGAAATAACTTAAAATATGTTGGCCTTTTTGTAGCAACTAAACAAGGGAAAGAAAAAGAAGAAAGGAGTAGTTCCTGCAGGAGGCCTTAAGGCTAAGATGAAGGATGACCTTGCAGACTATGGGGAATTTGATGGCGGTTATACACAGGACTATGAGGACTTCATGTAAGACCTCCTAAACATTCCTCTTCAATCAGAAGATGATTGGTTGTGAATACTGTTGCAAAAAACAGTTTCTATCAAGATATAAGTGTTTATTTAGCGTTTACATAATGTGAAACATTTCCTTCAAATGAGTAAGCAAATATGTTGCTTACACACAAATAATGGTCCAGATTTAAATTTGTAAAATACATAGGTTACAACTCATGGTCTATGCAAACATGAAAATGCAAAAAGAATGGTCATGCTTTAATTTCTCTAGTTTACTAAAATTCTATTTACTACATAACATGCAGGTATGCATCTCTATCTGTAGGAATACATGGCATTCCATGTGTAAGATGTATGCACCCAAAAAATTGTATTGTCGGGAACTATTATATTTTGTTAAATGGAAGGTTCAGCCATGTGGTAGCCATGGCGTTTCTGTAACTGTGGCTCAGTGGACATTTAGGACATCGGTTCCGTGCTGCAAGTTAGACAATGTTAACATGACTTCATCAACATGCATTGTCTTGTAGTATTAAAAGGTTTTACATCACAGCTTCAGTGTTGTTTTACTGCTACCATGCATTCTGTTGTCTCTTAATTTAGACAAAAATAAAACACTTCATTACAAGGCTGAAGTGAAGTTTAGGGTCACTTTGTAGTCAGAATGTCAGCCAACTGCAATTTTAAAATGGAAGAAAAGTTTGCATACATTGTTGGCTGCATTCTTGTTACAGGTTCTATACTATACCAGGTTGAAAGCATGGGGAAAACATACAGTATCAGTTTTGCTGAACATCACATTTATAGGATGTGCATGCTGTATTTGTAGCACTTTAAATTTGATTTAGCATTTACGCCCCATGTTTTTGTTTGAAACCCTAACAATATAAATATAGTTTATATAAAATGTATATTTAAATATTCACTGAGCTATTTATTTGAGTTAAAAGCTGCTAATTTGGGAGACTTGAAATGTTTTTTTTTTTACTATTTGTAGCCCATAATATACTGTTAATTACTGTCAACTCCATTGTTCACATAAGAATTGCACTACCTAAAAATACATGTTGAAACGCATGTAGCTTTTATATACTGTTATTCTTTGTGTTAAACATGTATAACACGCATTAACAAAATGTAACTCGTAGCGTTCATAACTGACAAAACAAAATGTTTGAAAGTGCTTTGGGTTTAAATGTGTGCAGCTGGTATCAAAACAGCCAAGAAACTGAAATTAACAAAATCTATCTAAACTAAATGTTTCTAAGCTCTGCGTTTGAACACAATTCCTGAAATGCTTACACAGAACCGTGCTTAATAAAGCTCTAATTTGCAATGCATTTATTTGGCTCAAAGTGACTTTTTTTTTTATAATATAGTTGCTCATATGTTCATGGTTTGCCATATTTTCATTAAATTAATCCATTACTATTACAGTATATTGTCAGGTTTTACAAGTTTTAGATTCTGTATAATATGATGGAATGCTTACTCTGGTGAAGACTTTGACATAAGTGCAGCTAGACTACTAATATACAGCATTTAAAGCAATCATTTATACAGATAACCAGTTTGAATTATTTTGTTCTTTCTAGAAATGGGTCATTACCTGATTGTAGAAGCAGTGAATTGCCCATTTTCACTAGCATGTGATTTAGAATTACAAAAGGGGAGCTGTCTTTCTACTTTAAATGCATGTGTTGGAAAATCATTATTTAAATATACAAAAAACATCTGATATTATAAAGATAAGGTAACAGTGTATACAGTGATAGTAATACCCCTGCTCTCACCTATTGGATATCAGTGGGGGTGGAGGTTGTGGGTCATAAACTCTGAGGTCTTGGTTATCCCATGGACTGTGTATATAAAGAGCTAAGTCAGGTCCTCACATCCCACAATACAGTTAGATTGAAGCGATACAAACAAACATGTGGATGGTCTTAGTGATGAATGCAGTTGTGGGGGCGATGGGGTCAGATAGCACCCCACCTGGGCCGGCACAGACCCTCCAGGTCCTCCACTGTCCGCCCTGTGAGCGTATACACTGCACTCCTCGGCGGGCACTCAAGCTGCAGTGCAAGGGTGGCATCACCACAGGTGTCTGCGGCTGTTGTCCTGTGTGTGCTAGGGTGGCTGGGGAGAGTTGCGGGGGCTCCTGGGACTACCTGGGGAAGTGTGATGAGGGACTGGTGTGTGTTTACCAGGACTCTCCGGATGCAGAACACAGTGGGATCTGCAAAGCAGGCAAGATGTTCTTTGTTTAATTGGATTGTAGTTAATTATGTGAAGGGCAATGACATTTTTTTAATTACTCTATGATGTGCATTGAATAAAATTCGTATTTCTGTGGGCTGTCCCTTTTACCGATATGGGAATTGTTTTTTGTTCATTTTTTGCCCTGACTAGTCCATGATTAGACAGTCTTTGAGAAACAAATCAAAAGTTGCTTTGATTTTGCCAGTAAATAAAATGACCATAAAAACTCCTATGGAAGCCCAGTGAAGTGATGTGGCTGTCAAGGGAACGTCGCCAATCGGTTAAATCTTAATAGCTGTGGGGATTGATGGTTTGGGCTCACTTTGAATAGAAAGATTTTTACTATTAATATATAATGTCACACATCTTATCATCATATAGTGAAGAGTTGTCATTTATTGTAACCTAGAAATAGTAGGTCTAGTCTAGAATTAAATTGTAAATACGGTTTACTGTCTGTTTTGTGTTATGTCCACTCAACATGACTTGTTTATTTCCATGTTCCCGTTGCGCAGTGCTTGAGTCCCTGGATATCGAAAACTGTCGCCCAGAGTGCACAAGAGAATACTGTCAAGCTAATCCGTCAGAACTTTGCTCTGCTAGGTCAGGTGACTTCATAAAATTGTATGTCCTATCTTATATTAAGCGCCATCGTTTTTTATACAGTATATCGATATTTAGAAATAACATTAAAATATATTGTGTTCTTTAGGGTTGCCTCGTTGGAGAAGCATGCATGTAATGGTTCCTGTTTACATACCTCTTGCTCAAGCTGTCTCGTAATAAAGAAGCCCTCATGCCCCCAGAGTTGTAACGTCTCTGAGCCTTCGTGTTTACGCCGTTTTGGGAGGTGTGTGCACAACCACCTGTCAGCGCCACATAACCATGTGTGTCACCAGAACCCACAGGTCAGATATAAATGGTTAAACATTTTACCGCATTCATAAAATAAAATCCAATCTATGTTCCTTAATTGTGTTATTTTGTCAACAGAATAATGCTGAGGGGGTTTTCATGTGCTTTGTGCCATCTTGTTCAAATCCACTGCACTGACTTGCTTCAAGACACCGCCAACAAAAGATCTTACTTTAGCAAATGTAGCAAATAAAAATGGTAGCAATCTCCAAACTGTAAAAATGTACAACTGTTTTTTTTTTTAAATACATATACCATTTCATACTTTGTGTCTGAAATTCGATGGGTCTGTAACTTACTGATATTTCCTCTACAGTTTAAATACAGATACAATTTCTTATTATAGGCCTATGAAGTGGCACGGTTAAGGGTACGCGACCACTAATATTACCACTTGCTTAATGGTCATTTTATAGTATAGACTGAAATACCTAAATATACCTATTATATCAAGATTACATGTAGTCGCTTGAGATAAAAGCTCCTGCCAAATGCCGTAAATGTAAATGTAAAATTCCTTGCAGAATTAGGTGGCTGGTTGGGGAAGCATTTCTTACTCCCCTCTGTCTGCACTGTCCCCCAGACAGTTAATGGTTATTGAATAACAGATAGTTTATGAGGCAGCAATAATGATGCTTGTCGAGAGCTGGAATATAGCTTAGACCAACAATGGGCAGTTTGTTCTATGTCCTTCAATTGTCCCTTGATTTTGAGTTTGCGATACATTTCACAAGGTTTAATGCTAAAGCAATGGCCTACATAATCTTTCTTCTGATATGTTAAGAACATCCCATTTCTGCTCTTAAAAACGATATATTGGATTTCATCACACATGAAATCCAAGCTACTATTCATCTGACATAATATTAAAAAAAGAGATACAGTACACTTGTCACATTTATATATGTATGTTACAAATATTATTTCTAACAAAACTGTAAATTGATATTCACAATGCATTTGTTGGTTCAGTATCAGTATGTCAAAACGCACACATTGTGACATCAGAATAGGACTGCATCTTATGATCTAAAGTGGCAAAAAATAACAAAACCTAAATTTCACTTTTTGCATTCTCCCAATATAAGATACATAAACAACATTAACTTTATTCATATATAGCATATCAAGTAGTTATCAGGATAGCTGGATCTTTTACCAAAGCCTGCCGCCTTTTTTGACAAGCTCATATCTGTCTCTCTTTTTCTGATAAAAAATAGTGGATAACAAAGGACTGTCTCGGTGCCAAATGTAATAAACTTGTCCCCGTCAGAAACAGTCCTTAATACTTAAACACACAAAGCCTAGAACAATGCAAAAGTATATAGCGTTAGTAATAGAACTGACCTTCAATGAGAAATGGTATTGTAGTAATGGTTTAGACTTTAGGATGTCTGTCAGTATGTGTACACCAAGCTCCATAAAACAATAACCATACAAGAAACTTTAAATAATCACTTGTTCCAGTCACTTTAATTCGATTCTGATCAAATAATTAAAAAACCTTAGTATTCATGTTTTACTATTTTCAGGATCTGTATCAATTCTTACAAAACATTTGTATTTATACACAATAAAAAATTAAAATGGACAAAAGTGATTATGAACAACCTGTTATTACCCTTTCTAAAATCTATTAAATACTTCTCCAAGCCTTGAAGCAGAATTTATCTCTTGTTAAACCTTCGACTGTAGCTTCCTTGTCCTCGATATGTCCTCAACTGGATGGACCGTAAATAATACAGTATATAATTTGCAGATGGGAACTGTAAATTTATGAAATTAAGGAGTTTACCTTTAAATAGAATGGCCTTCAATGGCACTCACAATAATTGCCAAGACAATATGTCTATCAAGATTTAAAACAAAGTAAACATGGAAAGCATCCCTGTTACAGTCTAGTGATACTGTAACTATGAATCAGGTATAGAGACTGCTGCTAGACAGGGAATATGAAAGTCAATGTAAAAAACCTCTGATCAAATCTAATAATATGCATTATCAGCTGTGCAGTTTGATTTTTATCAGGAAATGTTTTTTTGTGAATGTTGTTGCATGTGGCTTGTTACTCCTCTTTGGTGGGTAGGTAAATGTCCTTACAACCAAATATTCCAACCCAGAAAAATGTCAGTTCTAATGTTGTAGCAGTCTGTAAATGTACTTAAAATATACACGAAAACTAAAATACAGGATCCCCAAACCTTTTTGGAAATGTATGCAGTCTTGGAATAGTGGCAATGACAACCACTTACACAAAGACAAAGTTATTCAAGCTGTAGTAAGGTGCATACAGTTAATCTTCACTGCTTCCAGTAAGATTGTCTGTTCCAGGAGGCACTAGAGATTAGTATCCAAGTCTTCTGCCCTCTCACCGGAATAGTTTGTTCCAGAAGGACAGGACGGTGGTGGAGTTGAAGGCACCAATGAATATGAGCAGCAGTAAATACAGGCTCATCATGACAGCAAAATGGTGTCTGACAAGCCAGGAGCTGCCACGGGAATGTCTGTAGTAACAATAATGCATTGTTACAACTGCAAACACCAACACAAATAAATCAGCTTTAAGGCAGTACCTTTTCAGTCTGTCTGGCTCTGTAGTTTGTATAAAATGCTTAGATAATGTTACCCCACTTAATCTCAGCATTTCTTTATGATTGTAGCCTGTATGTGACCTTCCATCTTGCTTGTTTTTAAGTGCAGTTCATTTAACGGTATGAGTGGAGTCTAACTCCATTTTGTACTTATTTAGATACCTTGTATTCTTATGTCCAAATGTTACAAAGTCAGCCTGTAAAAATTGTAATAATACTCAATCTAATAATTACTAGAAATGTTTCCACCTATGCAATTAAAACATTTTCCTCTGATTATAACAAAGGCCTTGTTGAGACTTCAGACAAATGGACCAACAGTGTGGACAGTCGTCTCTTTTGGTCTGATCGTCTTAGGTCTGATTCGAAAGGCAAATCCAATTTGCCTGCATTCTGAACATAGCCAAATATATCAGGTGCCTATTTTGGGTCTGAAACCCCCAGATCTGTCCACAGCAAACTGTAATTGCCTGTTTTTTTCTAAGCAGTCGCATTGCATTCGTACAGACCATTTATTCATATTTGTCAAGAATTTAACTTGAACCAATCACCAATGCTTCCAAAGGCTTAAAACCAAATCAGTTTTGGGATTTACTTACTATAACTACACTCCCTTACCTGGACAGGTGTTTTCTTTGAGAGTAGACAAGTAGGTACTTGACTCTCACTAGCTGATTGTTGGTGACTACAAAATATTTCTGTGGAACCTCTCCTCCTTCACTGTTCTTGGCCCTTGAGCGCTGACGATCAATGATCTCAGCATCTAAAACAGGTCACTGGTTAGCGTCAAAATGTAGCCAATTATTAATATCAGCTGTTTTGTGCTACAGCGCAGATACTGTAACACACCTTTTCTCTTCACTTGGCACTTTACATCCGGGTGGTCAATGACCTCACACAAAGCCACACAGCTTAGCAGTGGACCGAGAATGCTTTCTCGCCACCCACTACTGTGAGGGCTGTATAGGACAGCCATGCTTAGATCACTGGTGAGGTAGGTCCCTTCTCCAAATACAGATGTCTGAAAGAAAGCCACAAAAGGAAATCAGATTATTAACTGTCTAACTGGAGATCTTTTCACATAATTGTTTTAGGTTAGGCTACTTCATTATACAAATTAAACCTGCTTGACATGTTTCCTGGCTGCACAAGTCTTTCTGGGTTAAGCGTAAGAATCTAGCACGTAGGATGCAGCTTAAAAGTTTTATTTTATTTTATTTTTCAGAAATACTTTTCAGATATGATATTTTCTCAAAAAGAGAAAAAAAACCTTAAAAGGTGCTCTATGTAATATTTAGAGATTAATACATTTACCAAATTTATCAAGGCAATGTTTAAAAATAAAGTTATGGACATCCTGTTAATGACATAATTCTCCTTTGCGGAGCACCTTTAATTATTGCTCATTATTGTAGGATGGAAGATGGGTCGGTAAAAGGGCTGCTCGATTATGGAAAACATCATAATCACAACTATTTTGGTCAATATTAAAATCACGAACATTTAACACGATTACTCATTGAGTGTGTAAAGATGCTGCATTTACTACAAAAAATAAAACAGTGAATCAAAGAAACTCCAAAAACTCCTTCAGCTGTGAAATTTCCCTTTAATACTTTTCCCATTGAACTTTCACCCCACGTGATAAGTGCATGTGCAGGTGTCACACAAGATAAAATAAGAGTTTACTTGCAAAACGTAATTTGCTAAAAAATATTTTTTTTCTCAATTACATTGTTTTTGTGAGCAGCCGAAATTGAAATCGATTAAAATTAGATTTATTGCACAGCCCTAGTCGATGATCATAATGATTTACCTTATTGAGGTGACAGTGAAGCCCATTGTGAATGATTGAGTGAAAGTTCTCCAAGCGGCTCCCATGAAAAGCATAGAAGAGGTCTCTGCCAGCCCGCATCTTCTCAAACCTGGCATTCATTTGCTCACAGTAATCCAGCTCAAACAAAAAGTCTGGCACAGGAGTGGAAATCCCTTCGTTTTCAGCCAGGCTACAAAGTCTGGCATACTGGTGGTGGAAAACAGTAATAGTTGGAACAGGAGACGAGACAGCAACAGACACGGTCGAGTTTGCCTCAAGGCATAGCTACTAACCTCATTTTTCTGCAGAGTCTTCACAGCAAAGCTTTTTGAAGAAAGAATCCAGTGAACAAGAGCTAGGTGATGTTCTCCCTCCCCAGGTCTCAGTCTCACTAACTCTCTTACACCAGGCAAGGAGCTGACATCTTTCAACTGGAGGAAAACACAACATTAGTTCCATCACTGAACCTTGGCTCCTGAGCCATACCTGTCCATAATGGCTTACACTGTCAATTTAAGTGTGCATGTCAGTTTACAATGTGATGGTATATCAACCAATATCAACATTACACATACAACACCCTTGTCAAAAATGTTAAACACCTACATGTAATAAATGTACTGAGACTAATTCCCATGTAAAATGTTTGCATGCTTCCCATGTTTATTATATAATTTAGTTATGTATATTTTATTTAATGTAATGCAAATGTAGTTGCTCATTGTGTTGAATGTGCAAAGATTGAACAACAATTGTTTCTGGTCTTTCAGAATATTTAAAACATTCCCAATGTGATTGCTGTAATAAAACTAAAAGACAAAAATAAATGTTACCAGCTCCTCAAACTCCTTGTTGTCATCATTTATGTATCTAGGGGGAAAGGGCCTGAGCAAAGAATCTCTCTTGTAGCTCTGTGCAGCTGCAACAAAGAGGCTGCAACGCAGATCTGCTGCAACTGGGTCCCTATGAAGGCAGGAGCAGACAAGCCCTCTGACCGCATCAGGTGGAAAAGGTGGATGCATTCCCAACACTAGAAACATACGGAATAAGACGCATTAGCGAGTTCAGCGTCCTTTGAAGTTGAATAGAAAGCAATAAGTACTGCATGAATAGATTAGCTATACCCAAGTCACTATAAATGTAACGTGAAAATTACATTTAGAGCGACTTAATGAATCGCACACTCTAGTGCAATGTGTACTGTGGCAAACACAGCTATGTAAGCTATCCAGGCTAGCTAACGTCAATATTGCCTGAGAAACTGCAAGTGAGGCTAGACAGCCACCATTAACAAAAGAAAAAATTGTCGGTTGGGGGAACATTATGTGGTGGTAGAACCCGTTTAACTATCGAAAACTATTTATTGTTTAAACTTGTTTGTGGCGTTACCTTATGGTTTTGCTTGACTAACAACATTCGCGGAAGAAGAAAGCTAACACATAAGGCAGGCTTGGTTCATGTAATGCTTTTTATTGAAACGTCATACAGTGTGCGCGATTACGTAATTCGACGTGTCACCATCACATTGTCCCTCTCTAACGCCATCTGCTGTCAAAAACGAATATTCATAGTATATACAGCTATAGCATGTATTAGTTTTTTACAATTTCTTACACACTAAAATGTTATATAACACACAGTTAGTGAAACCGTACACTTGAGGGGCAAAACTACAGTCCAGATCTGCACAACTATAAGCACATTCTCAGCCTCACATCTTTTGCAAAACACTAGACAGTGATTTGCAATATACTAAACACACAGGCTACATTAGACACAAAAATCTAACACACTTCTTCTTTTAGATTTCAAGACACTGCCTTCAAACGTACCACACCTATGAAACAATTAATCAAACACAGCCTCAGAAACTTGTCAGAATTAGTATTATAAAAAGGCAACAGGTGAGTTTACATGCTACAACAGAAACTGAAGGCAACGTTGTAGTACAGTAAGATGAAAAAATATATATAAATGGCCACAACTATTTTGAATGTCCAAGGCCAACATGATGGTAATATCACTGTGTACTGCAATACATCACAATGCGTATTGCAATCATGCAGAATAGGGCCCTCAACCACCATACCAACATAGGTGGTATTTCTTATGACAGCTCCTTACAAATATATCTGAATATGTGGGCCACCACATACTCCCCCTACTTCACTGTAACCCCATTGAGGATGGCATGGCAGTGATAGGTTTACGGCAGCCTTATGTCTGGATACATATTGTAATGTAAGTGAAAAATGTACAAAATGTATGTAATTGACTGAAAAATACATATTATCATCATTGTGTTTTGTGTTTGATCAATGTACTTTACTCTAACAATATCTCTGGGAAAAATATCAAACCTAGAATATATCATTGGAAAAGTAGAAATGCTAAACGTCGCCGTAGTGTTCAACTGGTTCAAACATAATCAGATCATATGAACCATGTGTGTACAATACGGTGACAAAATCGGG